>VZTU01029649.1:5152-16959 GCA_013400835.1 Zapornia atra
CTGGGCTCCTTGGTTTAAAAAGGACAGGGATCTCCTGGAGAGAGTCCAAAGAAGGGCTACGAAGATGATTAGGGGCCTGGAGCATCTCCCCTATGAGGATAGGCTGAGTAAGTTGGGACTCTTCAGCCTTGAGAAGAGAAGACTTAGGGGGGACCTAATTAAAGTCTATAATTATCTTAAGCAGGGGATGCAGGGGGAAATGGCCAGCCCCTTTTCAGTGTCTGTGGGGACAGGACAAGGGGCAATGGCTGCAAGTTGGAGCACAGGAAGTTCCACCCCAACCTGGGGCAGAACTTTTCCCCAGTGAGGGTGAGGGAGCCCCGGGACAGGCTGCCCAGGGGGTGTGGAGTCTCCTTCTCTGGAGAGATTCCAGCCCTGTCTGGACGCCTATCTGAGTGATATGTCCTAGGGAGCTGCTTTGGCAGGGGGTTGGACCCGATGATCTCTTGAGGTCCCTTCCAACCCCTACGATTCTATGATTCTATGATTGGTTCCTTCATCCTGTGCTGGATGTGAATATTCAAGTGGTTGATGTTTGGTGTAAGGAGAGGCATGCAAATATATCCTGCCCTAACTGATTTTTGTCTTTTGCTCTTTCTGTTTAGATGACATTTTAGATGAGACCACAAGGAAGGACCATTTCACTGCCACTTTCTCTAAGGTTTGTGGGGCAGTGCTGTGGTTTGAGTCTCAAAGGATGTCCCATTACAAGGTAGGACAGGAAGGAGAATTTCTCCTAGCAAGCACTGGGGCTTTGGATTATTTGTTTTGTGTTTCTACCTATTGTGATAAAAGATTTACAAATGTTTCTCAAGGCTTAGGCAGGGCTTAGACATCAACCAAGCCTGAATGTTGTATAAGTTGTGGGTTCATTGATAGTGGAAGGGTAACCACCTGCCTGCTGCAGCATGATTTTGAGAGGGAACTGGGCAGGTTCAGGCCATGCTGTGTGTGGGATTGGAGCAGATGTGCACCCTGTGAGCCAGAACATACGTATGGCATGGGGCAGTGCTGGCTATAGAAGGGTGAGGTCATGCCTTCTGACACTTCACCCAGTGATAGACACGTGCTGCTCTGTGCTGGGGGCAAGTTACATGAATCATGCTGAAGGTGTTTCTTCAGAGAGCTGTGTGCTGTGGGATGTTGCAGTAGACATGGGAAAACATGCTTTATTTTGAAGCTTGATCTTGAGGGTGTGCAAGTTTGCAAGCACAGGTAGTTCTTCTTGAAAGTGTTCAACTTTAAAATGTCATTTTCTGTCTGAAGTCTTTCTTGCTATTCATGTTATCAAGACTCAGGTCTTTCAAGGTGTTGTATTTACTTACTTCAATTTAATGTCATTAAATTAATGTCCTGTTGTCAGAACTTCAGAGCTCAGACCCTCAGCTCAATGTTGTTCTTCTTGGACCCAAATCCAGTTGAGGATAATCGATGCAACTGTAAAGTTACCTGACTTCACAGTTTGCCTGAAATAACTGTACTGCAACTGTTCAATAGAACAAATGTCATAAAGAAATGATTAACTTTGTTAGTTGACAGTACATAATGTAATTGCTTCTCACCTACATCTGATTGGAGATAAGTTAATGCAAGAGAATATTTTCTTTTTAAAGTAGTTTTTTTTTTTAAAAAAAAAGCATTCAGTCATTTTAAAAGTACATTATTCTTGGAGCATCCTAGGTCACAAGAAACCTATTTGGTTTTCATGAAGTTGTTCTAGATTTCTGGTTTTCCCAGAGCAGGATATGTTTCCTGTAACTTCAGCTTTATAGGTAGGATCATGTGTAACAGGTCTGTGTAGTTACACAGAACAGCATACTTGGGATAGGTTCTTTTCCTAACTCAATAGCTACTGGGCAAATTGGTCAGTATTAATAACTGATTTCTATCCAATTTATGCAGAGAAGCAATGGTGGTCAGTCTCTCCAAGGCATCAAAAAAACCCTGTGACCTCTATCAAGGTGAATGAATGGATTACATGAAGGTTCAGGAAGCTAGAGGTCTAGAGCCAGGAAGGGACTTAGGAAAAGAGGAAGAGTTTCAAGATGAAGGAAGAAGTGGCCTTGGTGAGGCTGTATCTTCAAACTTAAAGTGTGAACAACCCCAGCATTCTGGCCTTTTCTCAGAAACCCAGTCACCTGCAAATACTGAGGAAAACAGATGGCCAAGCTGGCCATCAGCCTGTGAGTGTGCAGTAGAACAGACACCTCTTTGTCACTACAACAAGGGATTCTGTAAAGAAGAGCAAGTACCTGAGGTGGCTGCAGTAGGTGGTAGGAGCTTCAGCCTGTGGGTTGCAGGATCTAAAGACTGCTACAAGCCTATGCTTGCTGAAACTTCTACCAGGCTCTTCTACAGAAAAGGACAGAAGTTTCAGATAAAACATTCTGAGGTGGCAAAATGCATCAGTGAAGAGATGAAGTATGAGAAAGGAATCCCAAAGAGGCAAAGAAGGGAAAATAGCAAAGGTGTGGATTTTGGATAAGAAAGTGAGAAGCAGAAGAAAATTTAAATTTGAGGCAGTTTTGGTAAGTGAGAAGGAATCAAGACCTTGTAAAGGCAGAAGACTTAAAGAAAACCCAGCTGAGAGAGAGAGCAACATAACCAAAAGGGATGAAAAGAAGCCTCAGGCAGATGGCAAAAGAGAAGAGGAGCTACTTTGGGATGAATCTGTCCTGGGATATTAATAAAGGTTTTGCTTAGTGTTAAGAACTTGGTTTTGTTTGTAGCCTCACTTAACTATTTGTTAGGTGAGTCAAAAAAAAAAAAAAAAAGACTTATTTTTTTATTTTTAAGCCAAGTTCTTGTTCTGCTTTAGAAGTGAGAAAAAGCCTGTCCCCTGAAATTTTGGGGCAGTAGGTAGACATCAGTTTTAAATCATCTTACACATACAGTGGCCACTGCAGGGATGTGAGTTTGAAAGTCTGCAATTTCTTCTGGCATATACTGCAAGTAAGGGTCAGTAGCTTATGGAATACTGTTGGAATTCCCCCAAAAGGTATAGTTTCTGCCTGATACTAATGGTTCCTACTGTTGAGTTTTCTGTTATTCTTCTAGGAGAGTATGTAAACTTGTAAATAAGGGCACTTACAGTGTTTCCAGCCCTGTCTGTAACAGTGTCTCTGGCAGATTTAAAAGGAGAATGTGAAATGCTTTTGATTCCAGATCTTGTTGCTCTTGGGGGTGTTTGGTTTGTTGGGTTTTCTTGTCATCCAGTTCTGAGTGGAAAACGAGTCTATTAAACATGCAGCTGAATGTCAAATATACATAGCCTAGTAGATTTTTTTTCTCACTGTAATCATGATTTTTAGTTCAATTTAGGAAACACACAAAAGGTGCAACATGCAAATTAATTGCTGACATGAAGCTACACTCTGCTTCATTTGCTCAAAGGGAATGTCAGAATGAAGCTAGGTTTTTCACCCAAACAGTACCCTGAACATTCAGTTACAGCTTTGCATTTCCATGTTAAAGGCAGTGTCACCATTTCTTCCTTCCCAGGATGAATTTATGTCATTGTGGCACAAGCACTGGTGTCCTACATGTAGCAGTTCATTGAGAAACTAAAGTGTTGGGGTTCAAAGTGTTGTGTTGCTCCCAGCTGTGATGTACCGTGTTCCTCAGCGAATGCCTGTACCAGTGATTTATGTCTCAACATTGCTGAAATATTGATCACTGCTATTTGTGAGAAAGGGGACTTGCAAGTAAGATGCTTGTAAAGGGTTAAGGAAGACTTGTTAACAGGATGGTTTGCAGTGCCATAGAAGTGACCTCACATAAACAATGCCTCCCTCAAACGACTCTGCCTCACTGATAAAGAAGAAACATCAGTTGAGACATAAGTTTGAGTCTAACACCATATTTTGAGTAAATGATGCACTCAAGGACTCTGTGCTCTGTGCAAATAAAATGACTTCTTTGACAACTTCCAGCCCCCCACCCCACTGGTCTCACAAACTCCTTGTCTGCTCATGAATTCCTTGCTTGCCTCATTGGGCTTAAATTCAGGCAAAGTGTTTAATTGTTGCTAGTTCGAGCTCCCCCTTGTCTCTGAAAGGATACAAAACCTGCTGAGACCAAACCTGTAGTTTGGATCAGAGTCAAGGGGCAACTGAGCCTGCACAAAACAGAAGGTTAGTCGGGGTGACGAAGAGGAGCCATCTGACTTCACCCCCACGACCCCCGACGACCACCACCACGAGCCAGTGCGCAGGCGCAACTGGGAGGAGTTCATGGAATCACTGCTTGGGACTCATCTCAGTACAAAGAGGGACAGGGGATGAATATGTACAGGTGTATGAGGTAACCTAATGAATAAGCATCATTGAACTGTATATAACCAAGAAGAACTGCCAGGTTGGTGTGCACAGTGTCTGCAATGCAGCAATGCCCCTGCACCCAGCGCTGAACCAATGGAACCCCCACCTGACGTGAAGTCGATTCGGACTCATGGGGCGCCTCAGCTTTGTGGTGGTAGATATTGCAATATCTCTCTCTCTCTCTCACTCTTTCTCACTCTTTCTCACTCTTTCTCACTCTTCTCTCTCTCTCTTCCACACACACACACCCCCCTCCTCCTCCTGCACCCTCCTACACCCTCCTGCACACCTGTTGCAGGTTAAATAAAGTGACCCAAACCTTGACTCCGGTTTGAGTCTTAATTCTGTTCCTGAGAATTGTGCAGAACTGGTGAGGAGAAAGCACCTCACTGGGCATCACTCAGGGGTTAAGCTCAGCCGCCCCCAGCCACCCAGAGCAATCTGAGGGCGGTTGGAACCATAGGGGGTTTAGCCTCTGCCACAGCAGTCTGTCTGGTTGAGGATCGTGACACCAGGAATCTCAGATGAGACCTTCAGTGACCCAAGGACACTGGAAGATGCATCAGTCTCTACAGGGCTTTTAGCAGGTCGGCTGCCCAGGAGGAAGAGAGAATTGCAGTGTCTGCCTGCACTGTGCAGAGCTGCAGTGGTGTGAAGGGTTTCAGGACTGTGCAATGTCTTACTGAAACCTCTTGGATTGGGTATAGAATCATTAAGGTTGGAAAATACCTCTAAGATCATCAAATCCAAACCATTAATCCACCACCACCATGCCCACTAAACCATGTCTTAAAGTGCCACATGTACATGTGTTTTGAACACCTCCACCACCTCTCTGGGCAGCCTGTTCCAATGCTTGACCACTCTTTCAGTGAAGAAAATGCTTTTGATATCCAATCTAAACCTCCCCTGGCACAACTTCAGGCCATTTCCTCTTGCCCTATGGCTGGTTACCTGGGAGGAGAGACCAACGCCCGCCTCCCTACAAGCTTCTCTGAGGTAGCTGTAGAGAGTGATAAGGTCTCCTATCAGCCTTTTCTTCTCCAGACTAAACAATCTCTGTTCCATTAGGCCACTCATCATCAGACTTCTTCTCCAGACCCTTCATTGCCCTTCCCTGGACATGGTCCATCACCTCAATGTCCTTCTTGTAGTGAGGGGCCCAAAACTGAACACAGTACTTGAGGTGTGGTGAATGCATAAGTTCTAAATACATAAGCTCTAAAAAGCAGTCATTTAAACTCATAAGACAACATTCAGTATGTCTCTTATTGCCTTCAGGTTGCAGGAAGACTTCTTCTGAGCCTTGATGTGGGATCTGAAAGCCATCACGCTGTTGAGTTGCACCACTTTGCTCTTATCTACAAACTTAGTCTGTTTGTAGAGGCACCTGTGCTAAGCTGCTGCTTTTGGTGAGTCTGCCCAACTGAAACTTTCTGTTGTGGGTTGTTTTGGTGTGGGATGGAGCAGAGACCAGGGCCCTCAAGCCTTGAATTCTGTCTGATTTGTCTTAGTTTTAGTTTTGTGGGTATAAGAAGTAGGTTGAAAAGCCCTGAAAATGATGTGATCTGCTTTGTTTTTTTAAGGATTTGTGTTTTGTGGTTGATTGCAATCTTGGATTTAGATTTTTTCCTGCTCCTGATAAAGTTATAGATCTGAGCAGTTAGTCTCTGAGCCATCAAGTCCACGCTCTATTAGATGAGCTTACCTGGATAGGTGTACAACTAAAGGTTGAGCAGGAACATGTAGGTGCCAGTAGCTGCTCATGGGTCAGCAGTCTCAGGAACCTGAACACAGGTCCACAGAGGTTCAGCTGAAAGCTCAAAGGGAGTCTCAAGTTACTCATTCATAACTGCTTAGCTCACGTTTACTTGGGAAGAGAGTGGATTCAGCCATAACTTATGTTAACTGTTGGTGACAGTTTAGAGCTATAGTAAAGTGCCAACAGCTTGTATCATCCTACAGTGTAGCCAGGTAGGTTTTCAAGTGCTGTCTCCAATATATATTTACACTGTTGTGAGAAGAACGTGCTGGCAGCACTGCAGCTTGTCTCCCATGTAAGACACAATGACTTGCTTTTCTCTCAGGACACCTGGTTTAACAAAGGAGGCCCTGGAAGGTCTCTGATATTCCTGCTGCTCTGTCAGGTACAGGCAGTACAAACACTGGCTGTACAAATACAGCCAACATCTATCAAATCTGTTAGTAGGGAACCCTTTCTCTGTACAGTCACAATGCTTCCTTTCCTGGGGAAGTCAGTCTAAGAAGGCAATTACACCTCCAGCAGATGGAAAGTCCATGATCATAGAATCATAGACTGGTCTGGTTTGGAAGGGACCTCAAGGATCACAGAGCTCCAACCCCCCTGCCACAGGCAGGGACACCAACCTCCAGGCCTGGAGCTACACAAGGTTGCCCAGGGCCCCATCCAACCTGGCCTTGAACACCCCCAGGGACGGGGCACCCACCCCCTCTCTGGGCAACCTGTTCCAGCCCCTCACCACTCTCTCTGCAAAGAACTTCCCCCTAATATCTAATTTTATGATGCTGTAATACTCTTGCTTGTACACAAGGAACAGACTAATTGAAGGGAAGTGAGTACCAATTTCCTTGCTTTTGAAATAAAGACTTCCACTTTCAGAAGTCAGGAGAAGGAGATTAAGAGCTCTGAAAGGCTGCTAAAAGCACAACTTGGCAGAAGGAAGAGGTGGGTTTTGGTTTTTTCAGTGATCATTCCCAAATCTGTCCTTAAACTCCATACCCTCCTTGCCCACCCACTGCAAAGAGGTTGTACAATCTATGTGGAGTAGCTCTTGGTATCAAACATGAAGAATAAGATCCAAAAAGATGTGTTCTTGTCACACTTTGATTAAAATGGTTAATCTGTGATGTAAATGCTGTGAACCAGACACAGCATATTCTCATCTAGCAGAAAGGGCTTACAGTTCTAACTTACTTAAGTGATACCCTATTTTCTAAGGTCATTAATTACTGTTGTTCATGTTTTTCCCAGTTGCCTTGTTGCTTGCCTTTCACAATGTTATCTACCTGCTAGACATTTCAAAATACTAGATGCAGAGGCTGGTTTAGTTATCCTTTACTGTAAATACCTCTTTTTTCACTTCTTGGCAGCAAAGAAATCCACACAGTCTGTAATGCAAGCTAACTCTGCTCAGCTGTTCCTCCCAGTACACCCACTAAAGCACTGCAATTCTCATTTGAGAAACACAGCCAGTCACAGATGTTTCTGTCCCATCTGAGCAGAAAGGCTGGCAGACCTGCCTTGGAGTCAGTGGTGCTTTATGCAGGTGTGAGGGTTCCTCTGTGAAGGCCAAACAGCACTGAATTTATCTGCCTCCTCTTTCAGAAAGCTTGCTTTGGGGAAAGAGTTGCTCTGCATCAAAAAGGCAAGTTCAAACTCCTTACCTGTGGCTTAGTACAATACCAAGCCTAAAACTGCTGAAGTTTAAAGCTGAGCTTTAAGAGCAGACTCCTGTGTTTCAGTTTTGGTTCTCTCTGGTTCACCAGGTCACCTGGGTCAAGGACTTCATTCTTCCAAGGCCTCCTTTTTTTCATCCACACATGGTGCAGAGGGGCACTCTGCCAGCTTCATCCTGCCCATGATGTGCCCCTGAAGCAGACCGCTGCTCCTCTCCTTGCTCCTGAGAGTTCCCATTCCTGGGACACCTTTGTGTCCCTGCTCCGCTGTTCTCCACAGGCAAACAGCTCTGCTTAACCCCTCAAAGGGCAGATGAGAGGGAGTCAAGGCCACCCTTCTGCTGGAGCAGGAGTAGCCCAAAATGCCTGAAAGCCTTGGCACGTTCAGTACAGCCTCCATGCTCACATCTGAAAGCAGCTGTCACATTCAATGGCCAACAAGGAGTGGCATGACTGCTGTTCTGCAAAATAGCCAGTGTTTTAGAGTTTCCATGTGGTTCTTTTCATACTGGTGTTTTCATCAGTGTCTGCAGCATGTGGAAAAATTTTGGTGAGATCCTAGCAGGAGGTCTGTCTGAAAGAGGCTGCAGCTGAAACAGGCCATCTCTTCCTGCGTCCCATGGAGAGAGCAGGGTATTGTTTGCAAGGTGGAAGGTTCTCACTTGGAAATCTTGCAAGAAAAGGGAGATCTGCTGAGGCCAAGCCTGTTTCTGTAAAGGTGGAGAGAGTAACTCACCTGAATGCAGTGCCTTGAGCTGCATCTCAAATTCACCATGGATCTGTGGAACTGGATCACGGTCTAAGACCATTGTTTGAGCTAGTTAGAGGACTATTACACTTTAATTAAATTAAGGGGGGTTTATTTCAACACAGAGCTGTTGGCCAGCTCTGTCATCCAACAGCACAGAAGCTGACAGTGTGTTTACTGGCTGTATTTATCAGCCGGGACACCAAGATGAAAGCATGGGGTAAAGGCTGGGAGGTTTAAATTCTCACTCCAGCCTTTACCAGCTGCAGCTTTTTTAACCTTAACATGTTTTAGCTGCTGGTTCTTCTCCACATCCACTGGTGGAAATGACCTGAGGGAGGAGGTTAGAGCCCTCTCAGGTGTGCTGGTGTCTTTCTGGCTGTAGCTGTTTCCCATCCTGCTTGTATTTTCAGGGTGAGGTGGTGAGAAGCTAAGCACAGTATCTTTAAAACCCTGGCCATCTGTAGCAGTTCTTGACTATACCCTTCAACTGGTGATGAATGCAGGTATCACAAAAATTGGGCTCCAAAAAAATGAGTAAATAGGAAACCATAAATAAGCACAGTGCCATAAATCTTTCTTTGGGAAAGCTTTGGAAAAAGAGCAATGGTGTTCCTCATCTCCAAACAAGCTACTGTCCTTTATTTCAAAGAGCTCCATTCACAGGGGAGAGCAATGAAGTGCTACTTCAGCCTGTCACTTCTGGCAAGGCAAAGGTGTCACTGATGGTTCCTATTGAACTTTAAGAACATTCTGCTTTGATTTCAGAGAATCTCTGCTCCTAAATGTGTGCTGGCTGTCACAATCTCAAAGTCCTGAACACCCACAGGAGCCTACCTTGCCCAATGGGCTGGGAACCACTCGTCTCATAGTTGGGCTTCACTGTATGATTAATACAGCAGGTCACAGGAGGGGATCCTCCCCCTCTGCTCTGCCCTGGTCAGGCCCCACCTGGAGTGTTGTGTCCAGTGCTGGGCTCCCTGGGGTAAAAAAGTCAGGGATCTCCTGGAGAGAGTCCAGAGGAGCTACAGAGATGATGAAGGGCCTGGAGCATCTCCCCTGTGAGGACAGGCTGAGTGAGCTGGGGCTGTTCAGCCTGGAGAGAAGAAGACTTAGGGGGGACCTTATTAATGTTGATCAATATCTGAAGGATGGGATGCAGGGGGAAATGGCCAGCCCCTTCTCAGTGTCTGTGGGGACAGGACAAGGGGCAATGGCTGCAAGTTGGAGCACAGGAAGTTCCACCCCAACCTGGGGCAGAACTTTTCCCCAGTGAGGGTGAGGGAGCCCTGGGACAGGCTGCCCAGGGGGTGTGGAGTCTCCTTCTCTGGAGATGTTCCAGACCCATCTGGATGCCTATCTGAGCAATATATCTGCTTTGACAGGGGGGTTGGACCCAATGATCTCTGGAGGTCCCTTCCAACCCCTATGATTCTGTGAATACTCAAGGCCACCAGGCAAAATTGCAGACCCTCAAGTCACAGACCCTTTCTTCTGGCATCGGCAGGCTCAGGTCCTTTCAGTTTCTGTGCTTGAGACATGAAAGTTTGAAATAAACCCAGAATCTCAGTGGGGGAATGTGAAAGAAGTTGTAGATTGGGTTGTTAGGGGCTTTTTTTTTCCTCTGAGAGCTGTGGGGAAAACTGAAAATCTGTGTGTGGGAGGGAGGGGGGGATTTAAAAGAAACGCTTAATATGAAGCAGGATTTCCTAGAATTAGCAACAAGACTGTTCACAGTAATGTCCTGAGCACTAAGCCAACAAACAGTTCAAATGAAGTTGTTTTCCTCTGAGTTAAGTGCTCAGAGTTCCCAAACCATCTGCATTATAAATTCAAGCTCCACAGGCTGAACGACAGCTATCGATAGTGCCGTGCTGGATGAGAAGTGGGTTGACTGTGGTACCTCTTGCTGACAGCTCAAGATGTTTCCTTTGGAACTGCCTTATATCAGTCTCTATTGATGTAATTTCTGAGCCACAGTGGCAAAACCTTCCCTTTTTTTAATCAGCAGACACAACAATCTCTGTTTCTCTTTGCTCCTCCGTGTCAGAGAGGGCAATGGTCAACAACACATTGAAGCACCCTGGCATATATACAGGTTCTCCTCAAAGCATTAATCAAAACACCAAAGTCTGTATCCTCCTTTCATTTGGCTTCCTATGCCAATGAAGCCCAGGTTTCCAGAGTGTGATGAGAGAAGCTGTGGGAGCTTTTTGCATCAGCTCAGCTCTTCAATGCCCTCACTCTTTCTCAAACCCACCCCTTGCACAACCACAAAACAATCACTCTGCCTTGCATGGCTTCACACCAGCAATGCTCCCTCTCTTGCTCTGTGCTCCCTATGTTGCTGTAACACCCTGAGGCAAGTTGCATCTCTGTCTCATCCAACAAGCCACCCAGGCAAGGTGGTATGTGACCACCATGACATGAGGCTTCTCAGCAGCCTGCAAGATTTGGCTCTTTTGCTCACTTCTTAGAGGGCAGTGGATGTTTTAGTGCTGTAGCTTCATACAAATCCAAGTGAAGGGAGTATGCAGGAGGCCCTCAGCTCATGTAGGTTTCTCTTGGACAGCACATGGGCCTGCCTTCAGCAGCAGTGTCACCAAGGTTCCTGGGCTAGATAGCTCATGCCAGCAGTGCCCATGATGCAGAGGCCTCAGGACCTCTTGGGGAACCACCTTTTGCACTTGTATCACATGGAGGAGTCAAATTTGAACATACATTGGCAATTCCTTCACATGTGAGCCTCCTTTCCAGATCTATGCTGGCACACTCAGGATGGAAGAGGATGCCTGGGAAGCCAATGTAAAATCAAGACTGTTATAGGGGAGTTACATCCAGCAGAACGTCAGACTTTGTCCTGGTTTCAGCAGGGATGGAGTTAATTTTCTCCCTAGTGGCTGGTATAGTGCTGTGTTTTGGGTTTAGGATGAGAACAATGTTGCTAACACACTGATGTTCTAGTTGTTGCCAAGCAGTCATGGACTCTTTGGCTTCTCATGCTGCCCTGCCAAAGAGAAGGCAGGTAGAGTGCCCAAGAAGCTGGATGGGCAGAAAGGTCAGGACAGCTGACCCAATGTGGCCCAAGGGATATTCCATATGATACTACATCATGTTCCCTTTATAACTGGGTGTGTGGGCTGGGAGGTGGCACAGCTCAGGAACTAGCTAGCCAAGTATTGATTTTGAGTGCTGAGCAGTTGTGCTGTGCATCGCTTCTTCTGTATAGCCTATTTTCTAATCATCATCATCATCATCATCCTTTTCTATCCTATTGAACTGTCTTTATCTCAACCCATGGG
>VZTU01029650.1:0-21562 GCA_013400835.1 Zapornia atra
CATCAGTGTAAGGTATAGGAATTAAACTTTGGAAAATTGTAGCAGATCCATCTCAGGTAACTCAGAGGTAAGCCACAGCACATGACTTGCCTCCTTGTGCTTCCACAGGAGGCAAAGAAATACAACCGATCACCACTGTGATGGCAAGAGACTTTATTTTGTAATTCCAAAAGGAGTCAGTCTACACATCACAGCATGGAGGTTTGCTTCATCTCAGGTTCAGCTTTTCCTGTTATGTGGCTGACAAGCTGAAATTCATGGAAAAAACCTACTATTGCATAAAGCAGTGCCACACACCACTGATGCTCAGTCATATTGCCTCATGCCTGACCTGGATGGACCACATCTAGGGGGTAAGAGTACAACTGTTATTAATAGCTGTTGATTTAACATTGCATAACAGACTTCAGTCAAGGCCATACTGATCTTCCACCCAAAAGGATGTTTCATTAGGAATTTTCCCAAACTATACCCTACAGAGAAGGAAGGTAGCAAATTGAGAGAAGAGCACAAAAAATTGTACACAGCTGAAAGACAAGACTTTCTGAAGCTATGGCTTTTATTCCACACTCTGTTAACAGCCATAAATCAATAGTGAAGTAAACACCATCAACTGCTGCTAGAGTCAGTAAGGTAACCATGGGCAACTGCTTTAGGAGTGCACTCAGAAATTTAAAATCATTGTAAGTAAAGCCAGCTTAATTTCTTCTTTGTACTTTGCATTTCAGAGATCAACTCCCCTTTCTATGTAGCTAGAAAGAAAAGTAAGCCTAAATATGCACCTTTCTTAAAGCTTAAAGACCTCAATCTGGAAGGTTTTATTCTGTTTTTAAATATCTTAGGTACCTGGCTTATTCTGATCCATCTCCACTGTAAGGTACTCTGATACAAGAAGACTCTATGTACGTAACATAGAAGGGTCAAGTACACATCAAAGCCAGATCATGGAACAATGCTAAAGGCTGCTTTGCCACCAACAGTGAGGAAACTTGTTGATGCATTCGTAACACATTGCCCCCAAAATGCTAGGAGTGCCAGGCAGATTTCTTTTTAAGTCTTCCCTTTCAAAGGGAGTCACAGCGTTAAGTTAACCTGCATGAGATCAGACCAGATACCATTGTTGATACTTGCCCAACAAAGATCCTACACACGTCACATATACAGAGCGCTACACCATCTGTTTTACAAGTCTGTTACTAGTTTCTCAGCCCACTGCCTGTGCAATGCTGTTACAAAATCCAGTTTTTGCAGCATGCAGAAGTCAGAGCCATCAATGGACTTCAGTCTGCCATGTGAATCTGATGTTCTTCAATACCAGCTACTCCAATACCCACAGAGCTACCTATTTACTTACACACCGTCTGCAACAGACACCACCTGAACTATGCTGCTTTCTTAAAAAGGCCACAGGTCTTCCCTCCTTCTAATAACAAAGAAAAATAAAGGCCATAGAAATGTACCTTAAATTGAATGCAAGAGAAAAGCATTTGTATCTCCAGGACTAGCACAGAAGGATCTGTAGTTCAGACCACAGAATTGCAAGTCTAAACTGGGAAAGATTAATTTCAGGCACAGACTGAGCCAATCCAGCCTTGCATGTGCCCACCAATGCTAGAAGCATGGTCAATACTTGCACTGCATGAATTCAGAATTCCTTATGAACAGGTGAATTCCCACATTCTACACTGAAGCAAATTTCATGTTGTTTGTGCGGTGCCAACTTCTGTGTAAAATGTGAGATGGGTTTTATAACAAATGCTGAAGTAGAAGCTAGTGTAGCAGCCTGCTGAGGTGCCGTTTCCACATGTTATGCTAGAATTAAAGATTGCAGCAATCTTTCAAAGCTTCAGACTCAGTACCAGCCAGCAACAAGCTGAGAAGTTACATTAAACCAATCCTATAGAGTTTTACGTGACTAATTGACCAAATCTAGGGAAGTAACTTCAGGTAATGCTTCTTACAGGGCTAATGAAATATCAAACTTAAGTTTCAAATAAGTTGTTACTTTCAGGCTTTGAATTACCCAGAACACAGATGCAGTTGCTGCAGCAGTCCTAACCATTACAGAAGAGACCCATCATACCAAAATTTCATCTGATAAGGTCAAGTGTATCTACACACAAGTTACAGAGGCATATAAACCCAGAGCCACTTTACTTCCATGTGGAACCTAACACCAGGCCCAGGACTAGTCAGATGACCAGGATGTTCTTCCTCATCATAAAAGTTGATGAGCAGACTCCTTACAATACTTCCATCCTTTATTAAGTCATCTTATGTAACATACAGCCCCCAAAACAGGGGCAGCAGGAGCATTCAGTCATCTAAAAGCAGGGTGTTGAAGAATACAGACAGTACACGGACTCATTGGTCAGCTCTGTCTTCATACGTGTAAAAACCAACATCCCAAACTCTGTATCAAACTTTTATCTTAATTAGCAATGAACTTAGTTTCTTCTTCACATGTAGCTTTTGATGGAGAGGTAAGATTCTCTCACACAAAACATCAGTTATAGTTTAACACTCCTTTAGACATTAGGAAGTAATAGCTTAAGGGTTTGACTACAAAAACCCCTTTCACTCTTCCATCGTTTCTAAAAAGTAAGATCAAATTACCTCAAATAGGCAACAGAAACATTCTAGCATGTTTTTCGTCAGGAGAAAAGGCTCCTATGCTCACAGGCAACCTATATGCACAGAGATTCACCTTGCCAGTTATTTGTTCATTCACTAACCAATTTCAACCACTAAGTTTGACCAAGGGATATATATTTCTATCTTCCAATAATAATAGTGAAGGAGTTCACATTATTTCATATTGCAGCCTTGGAGGTGGAGGTAAAAGAGCCTGTTATCTTTAAGGTAAGAAATCCTCATGATGCGTTTGCAGGAACTAGGTAGAGGGTGGGGAAAGAGAAGATTCTAAAAGTGTTATATGAAGAGCTTACACCAGAATTTTCCAGTGACACCAAGCTGTGTGGTGTGGTTGACACCCTGGAGGGAAAGGATGCCATCCAGAGGGACCTTGAGAAGTGGGCCCATGCAAACCACTTGGAATTCAACAAGGCCAAGTGCAAGGTCCTGCACATGGGTTGGGGCAATCCCAGGCACAACTACAGCCTGGGCGGAGAGCAGACTGAGAGCAGCCCTGGGAAGGACTTGGGAGCACTGACTGATGTAAAGCTCAACATGAATTGGCAATGCACACTTGCAGCCCAGGAAGCCAACCATACCCTGAACTGCATTAAAAACAATGTGACCAGGAACTCAAGGCAGTGATTCTGCCCCTTTACTCCACTCTACACCTGGAGTCCAGCTCTAGGATCCCAGAAAGACATGGATCTGCTAGAGTGAGTCCAGAGGAGGGCCACAAGGATGACCAAGGGGCTGCGACACCTCTCCTAGGAGAACACGGTGAGAGTGGAGAGCTTGTTCAGTCTGGAGAAGGCAGCTCTGGGGAGACCTTATCGCACCCTTCCAGTACCTGCCCCCTCCCTGGCAGCGTTCAAGGCCAGGTCAGATGGGACTTTGGGCACCCTGGTCTAGTGGAAGGTAGAAGGTATTCCTGCTGATGTTAGGGGTTGGAGCTAGATAATCTTTATGTCCCTTCCAACCCAAACTGTTCTGTGATTCAGTGATTATTAGAATGAATTTTCTATTTTTCATTGACAGTTTTATAACAAAATTATTAATTCTTCTACTTTCAGACTAGAAAGCAAACCCTCACCACACTTACAAAAAGCACATTATTTTCCAGCTGCAGCACATTATGAAGTTCTAACAGTCTACTCCGTGCCCAACAAATATAGATGTTTATTCATATCAGAAGCGTCCTTTGAGTCCTTCACCACTGCTCCTGACACTACTTCATGTCTCAAGACACAGTTGTTTTCCTTATACTCACAGGGTAAAATCTAAACTAGCACATTGTTGATGTTTTCCTTTCTCTTTGTTACTGTCTAAACCAGCTTACCCAACAATATGTAAGGACTGAAGAAGTTATGTGAGTTACACAATCAGTTTTGCATATGTGACTACAGCTCTAGGTGCTATTTCAGATAAATCTATGTAAATTCCCAAGGTAAGTTTTGTATTTCTTACCTATGTTTAGCAAGAATAAGTGGGCTACAATCACTACTTCTGGGGAGCAACTGTTGCTTCTTTCAGCCAGCTTAAAAAAAACATTCAAAAGTAAGTTTCGCTAAACACTAACTGAAATAGCATTTGCTTTGGTCCTGTTTATATAAAAGTTTTCTCATTCTGCTTACACAAGAAAGACCCTACCCATTCAACTCCTGTTTAAGAGCTACTTAATAAATAGAATGATAAAAGATCTGTGCTGAAGAAATACTTAAGTGACTTCTAAAAGAGATGTTACAAATAAAATTCAATTATAGTAGGAGTTTTTCTGCATCAATGTCTTGCATGACAAGACAGGTTTCTGATAACATTAAACCCTAAAAAGGTAAGGAAATGAAAAGACAGCTAACCCAAATGCTCCACTTTGGCTTAAAAGCAACACATTATTCCAGGTCCTGCATCCTTTTAAAAAAAATAGCTGAATTAACGTCAGCTTGTACAGATGCTCATATTTCAGATTAAACATGGCTATATTAGTCAAATATAACAATTTCTTATTTGACCACAAAAATAAGAACCCCACATAGCCTTTGTCTCCTTTTTCTTAACTATGTGACCATTCCTATTATTCATGTCTCCTCTGCTAATTGCTGGACCCTTCTGTAAACTAATCAAGTTCTCTGCAGCAGCAACAGTCTGTCCCAGGACATAAGAGTGGACCAGAATTATTATAGCTAGAAAAAAGGTGGGGATAGAACCTCCACCTCTTGGTGGCAGCCTGAGTTATACTAACTCACTTCTTCCATGGCACTATATACTTTTAGGAAAAGACACAAAGAAAACGTTCCTTCTACATTACAAATAAGTATTGAGGGTAGTTATAATGTTAATTCAGTTCTCTCGTTCCCAAGTCAATCTTCTGCTTGTTTGGCGAACTGACCCAACTCCCTAAGGGAAGACAGCTCCAGAAAGAATGGAGGAGGCCAAGGCCAGCACAAGAGGAAAAAGGACAAGAGTATGATGCCAGAAAGCAAAGAAAGAGGCAGCAATGTGATTACCCCCTTCAGCATCAGCAGTATGTTCAAAGTCTTCTGCTTACATAGCCTTGCTTCACTTTCCGGAGTGGATCTTTCTTGCATGTGGAAGATGCTAGAACTAATAAACATCTTCATGCCAAAATAAATAAAATCAAGCTATCTACGTTTATACAACAGGAAAACCAGGTCTACTAAAGATACTGAAACACTGGATAATGCTTTTTCCTGGTTTTGTTCAAGTTTGCTTTAATTTCTCTTAAATTGGCATATAAGCTACTTTTCATTGGCTTGTTCAAGATTTATTCCATTACAGATAGAAGACATGGAGGTAAGATCTCTCTTACTTAGGGAAAGCAGACTTATTTGTTTCTGGAAAAAAGAGTCCAAAGAATTTTGCCCCATTCTGTGCTGAATTAGTATTTTCTGTAAATATAGCTCTCCAAACCCTGGTCTTTACAAAGAAAACTTCAGCTTCACCTTCATAATAATCAGCACATGTGGAATAACCAAAGTGATATTAATTTATATTCAAAAACTACTTCAGCCACCCTTAAAATGTTTTTGAAAGTGACTAACCACTCACTTCTTCAGTGCAACATATACATGCTAGAGAAATAAAAAGGCTGAAACATATCTACTTATATCCATCTGTATTTCTCTGCCTCTTAGAGCAGCAATTCTGAATGTAGAATATTTATTCTAACACCCTTGTGTGTTAGAATATGTAAAAAGCTGACCTGAACAGTATTTTCAACAATTACATAGCAGTAGAGACTCAGACATTGGTGACATACTGTTACAGATCTGAAAAGTCAAAGAAACATTGTTCATACTCCAAATTACTTTGATGCAATGCTTGATCTACAGGTTATTTACAAGTGAGGCAAAGGGTTACCCTCTCCATTCTTAGCCACTTCACAGAACTCTCCTGTCTGCCCTACACTGTTACTACTTGACCCACTAAAACAGGAGGTGGCAAAAAAATAGGAAGGAAAGCTACTTAGAAAAACAGAAAGAGAAGATAAGATTATTTAACCTTAACTGAAAAGAAAGGCAAATTATCCTTCATGCTTCAGTTTGCATATACATAAATCTTACACCTTAGAGCCAAGAATGTAGATCAAGTTTCAAACAACAGTGAAGACTACCAGTCACTGTCAGGCACATGAGCATAAATCGAATATCAATTAAAAATATCTATTCCCTATCAATAATCACATATATCAAAAAAGTTATACGCATACCTGTTTTGCAGCAGTCTAGTCACTTTGTTCACACAGGTGACACTCTGGTCTCTCAAAGATTTTCTAATCCTTTCATCCAATTTGGTACAAGAGAGATTATTTCCAAGTGGAACATCGTTGTTTCTTGCTCTTTCTATTTGCCCCCCTGTGCCATTTGCAGCTTTTGGTGTACCCCCACACATTTTCTTTTACTACAAATCCTCTTGTAAAGCTCCCTCAAAGAGACTAAATGTCCGCTGAAGAGACACAGCCTCAAGCTGATTTCTTTACTATAGATCAACCACTAACGATGGTAATTTACCATCGGCTTTCTTCCCCATACAGGAACATCGTCTGCCGAATCTCCTGCTAGGAGGCAAAGAGGCAAGGAGATCTTCATATATTCTATAAGCCATTAATACAGGAAGACAGCTGTAGCTAATGCACTACTGCAATCATTCCAGACAGAGAAGCAGACATGACTTTCAAGTTTCAGAGACCATCGTAGACTCGCTCTTGCTGCTGTCAGAGCTTTTCCTACCAAGCCTGGTGCAAAGCCGCAGCAGATACAACAGCTAATATTGACTTTAACTGTGTTTGTTTCCTGGTATGTGATTAGGTAGCTGGCAATTATGTAGTCACAAGACTGAACCATATGGCCTCTCAAAAAAAAAAAAAAAAAAGGCGCCCAGTTGNGCAGCACAGTTGCTTTTGCAGTGACTCGCCCTTAGTTGCAAGGTTGTCCTAACACTGGCTACAACACCCTGTTAATGGCTCTCATGTGAGCAAGTGTCATCTGACAGCCCCTAGCAACCTCATAGAGCTTAGGAGCAAGTAAGAAGCTGTCAGCATGGCCATATGCTCATCGGTTTTAATAAATAAATAAAGTGACCAACATCAAGAAACACACTTAAATATTCTGCACTGCGATGGTTTTGCTTTTAAGGACAAACAGTATTTACACTTGGCTGAGAATCTGAAACTTCTGTTTTTAAAAGCTTTTTCGAAGTAAGTAGAAAGTGGCAATCAAAAAAACATCAAATTGGTTGATGAGAATTTATAGCCAAGTGCCTACCAAAACAATTTAACAGCAGGACTGATTTTAAAAAAAAAAAAAAGTTACACATACTGCCAAGCAAGAAATTTTAAGGTTTTAAACAGAATGAAGGAACCTGATCTTTTGTTTGGGCCCAGGTAATTCCACTGCAGAATAAAGTCTCCTTCCCCCATCCCTGATTTAAGTTATCCATAATTCCCGTAAATGGCTCCTCTTCTCCCATCGGTAAAATTGTAGACATTTCATAATATGACAGCCACAGTGCCATTTCCTTTGCAGATTAAAAAGGGAAAATAACTTTGCTTATGGTCACCCAGAAATACAGCAGTTGAGCTGGAAAACACAGTAAGATTTCAAGATCTAGCGCTACGTGCCACCTGCTAAATAAATAGCACAGCACCTTTCTTAAAAGGATTTCACCATCTCAGTAAACCCCAACCTCTAAACACTGGACAAAAGTCAAGCAGAAAACCAGAGTAAGGTTAGGTTGAACAGCTTGCTCGGTTGCAGAAGTAGCAGTAAAACAAAACTCAGTTTCAGCTCCCAGAGTAGTGACAAATACTAGATTACGACCACTCCAAGTGAGGGAAACAAGTGAAAAGCTTTGGCCTGTTCTCAAGTTATTCAAATTGACTCCTAGCTCTGACCCCACAGAGGACTACTTTAAACATCAGGGTTCACAGTGCTCCTAGTCACCTTTGAAGCGTGAATTAAACAAGCAACTGATGGCCAGGTTCCTACACTTCGGCTGAAACCAGCAATTGATAGCCTTCACTTCTCTCCTCTCTTTTCCCCAAACAAAAGCCAAAACAAAATTCAGAAACATACAGTTAAATGACCACATTACTGGATTCACATCAGGGACTAGAAGTAGGAACTCCTCCAATCTCACTAAACAGACATGCTTCACAATGCCACCTCATCTACGGATGAGGTCATCTGTAAAATACTATAAATCCCAAAATACCTGGGGAATTACGGCTGAAAATCCACAGGAAAGTTTCTGAACAACAGCAACAAAAAAATGCCAACCCACACATGGAAAACACCCCGAATCCATGGAGAACACAATACAGAAAATGGAAGAAAGTGCCCTGCTCTCCAGATACAATCCTCTGGGAAGCAGAGTTTAATCACTCTTTTTCTAGGCTATGTGACAGCATGTCACCTGCTCTGTTTGTAGGTCATTTCCTGTCCTTCATCTCCACTGCCAGACAATTGCCTAAATTATTTCAATTCAAGGTAATACTTTAACATGAAAAACCTGGGGTGGGGGAAAGAGGAAATCTATATGATCAAGTTATCTAATTAAAGAATAATTTTCTGTTTAAGTTAAAGCTGTCCACTAAAACTTAATCACCATTTTCAAACCTAACTGAATATTTGCAAAGCCCCCCCCCCATAAGGTTTTACTTTCCAAACAGCTTTTAGAAGCAGGGTGAACAAACATAGGAAAACAAAATTTGAATCATACCTGCTGTTCCAACAAACATTTGATTTTTTGCAAAATACACACTTAGCAAAACTGATACACAAAAAATGCCTACAACTCATACATTCTGGATGAGTGCCAAAACACATTGAAAGGTGAAGTAGGACCTATTTTGGAGTGCTTAGTGATGAATTTCCCTCTCTTAGTCTGTTGAGCAGTGTATGCGGAAGATGTAGGTTCACTTTAAATTAGGAGGGAGGAAAGATTTACCTTGAACTACTCCTCCTCTTTTTTAAAACCCTGGATATGGCAGAGTTGTGCTGATGCCACACCACATTCTTTTTACAGGATGATTTAAAGCAGTCCTAATATGGTAAAGCACTATTAACCTCAGATGAACCACCTTGTTCAAGCATGATACATAGCTACTAGTTTCACACAAGTTAGGCAGGATACATTGCAGATTAGTCATGCAACAAGTGAAGGAACATGCTATTTGCAGCACTTCTCTCTCAGTTTAGATTTTCCTGTAGAAAGAGTTCTGGTGGAAAATAAAAAGTTCTCTATCAGAACACTGTCCAGAAAGGTGGGTTTTTTTTTTTAAAGACATCAATTCTGTATGATTACTAAATGAAAAGCAAAGCCACATTGGATATATTTGTTCACTGAAAAGATAGAATTCCACAGATTCCCTTCTTGGGGAAGGAGAACTTACTGGATTTTTGCAAGGTTGCAAGCATTTTTTATCATCTTTGTTCCTAGAAAGCAATACCATTAGATATACACACAAAAAAGACCACGAAAACCACACACGCAAGTTAAAGTCACTATAAATCGCACATGGCAGCTGTCCACAAGCTTCAAAAACAGCCTACTAAAACTGTGTTTCACAACTTGGCCAACTTTTGAAAATTTGGATTCACTGTTTGCTCGCTTATCTATAAATCACAGGTTTGGGAGCTAAGTTTCATACCATGTCTCAGTAGTAACAAAAAAAAAATCTAAACCAAACCCTCATCAAGCAAAAAAATTCCTAACAAGAACAATGTGTTTGAAGTAGGACCATATATGCAGTACAGAGATAGGACCATATACATATACAGAGACAGCGCTCTTGATTGCTAGCCCCAGAAGTGGAATTCCTCATTAGCAAAGAAAAGAGCTCAAGACTTGCAATTGCTCAAAAAGGTGCATTTATTTAATTGCATTTTACCATTATGAAAAGTGTGTTTACTTTTGTTAAACTAAGACTTTAAACAAAGTGAAGCATGCAATAAGGCTAGTACACCAGATCCACCACCTAGTCCTTTTCTCAGCACAGAAAGCCTTGCTTAGTCTTAACCAGCTTTCCCCCTCCTGTCAAGCATTTTGCAGAACTTGTTTCTATTAATAATCTTTATCATTTCAAAGAACTGAAAGTTTACTTTTTAATGTAACACTCTTCAGGGTTTGGTTTTGTGGTTTTGTTGGGTTTTGGTTTGTAGGGGTTTTTTTCCCCCCTCCCGTTTATGTTTTTAAAGGCACCTCCGGTAACCAATTTCTGGTTTCACTGGAGCCAAAGAGTTGAGCCAAACAGCAGCAGCTGGCTGGGAGCAAGCAGTGCTCGGTCCAGCGTTCTCTGCTGAGCGCTGGGGCGCAGGCCGCCTGGCCGGCTGGGCCACCCCACCTCCTCCTGCACGCAGCGCCGGGTCTCAGCTAATGCATCATTCCCATGTCACTTGTTCCAGCAGCGCCATGTGACTGGGCCAGCATCCAGGAACACAGCTACTAAATACAGACACTGCCAAGGCACGTCTGGGAACTGCCTCTGCCAGAAAATGAGATGAATAGAAATCTCTTATCCTACCAGCTTTACTGTCTCTGCCTTCCCCCACCTTCTCTCCAACAGAAGGAAGAACTACACGTTGCACAGCTGAAGAAGGATTTTGAGCAATAATGCAAGGCAGAATCTGGTATTTGTAACACTATACCAGCTCTTGTTGCATTTCAACGCTGTGTGAAAGGACTGACAGATCTCAGACCTTAATATCTCCTCATAAATGAGCAGAGGCCAGAATAGACATCACCACACCTTCGGGGAGGTATCAAAGGCATGGGTTTGGTTGCCTGTTCTTTCCATTTCCTTCTCCCTCTTCTGTAAAGCTCTACTTTTATTAGGTTTTTTTATTAAGAAAAAGTCTGTATGCAGCTTTGAGGCCTCTGTTCAAAGGAGTAGTTTTAGAATATGAAATTAAAAAACATGACTAAGAAACAATAGTATGTATTTACTTATGTCTAATAAATAATAATGCCAACTGATACAGAGATATGAACAACAATGTCTGATGTTCAACATACCTCCCTGCTGATTTTCTTCTCGTTAGCTGAAAAATAGGCCTTTTTTCTAAAATACACAAAACCCTCACTCAAAATAACTAAAGCCACCTGCATATTAACAGAAACAATTTCCTTATAAATTTCTTCTGCTATGAGAAGACCACATTCACAAGGCAGCTTTGCCAACCTGAGAGAATGTGGCATTCTCTCTCAAACCTTACAAGCAAATAAGTTTAGGGTACTCTCTCCAGGGGTGTGGAAACCACTGTAAATCCCCTCCTCATCCTTGCTCTGAACACACACTGCCATCACACAAGAGAATGCAGCCCAATGGGGATAGAGGCAAGCACTACACAGGGACCCCATATCCTTCTTCCACGAGAAAACAAGAAGGGGTCAGGTTCAGCTAACTCAAAAGTGCACATTCAGCAGTACAGTTTCACTAAAAGAAATGTTAAAAGTTAACCTGGTTCTAGGTGCATTCTCCCAAACTCATAACATATGAAATCAAATATATTAGATGTGGCTCTCTAGCAGTGCTGAGAGCTGAAGCAGCCCAGGTTTTTTAATCAGCTAACATAATACTGGTGAGCCTTCAATTGTCTTAAAATAGAGATTGTACTGAGAAGTTAGTCTGCAATAGTCAGGAAGGGAATGAAGAAAAAGTAATTATGTTGAAAATGTACTGATTTGTCCAACTGGCAAGGATATGGGAAAGAACACATACAGAAGAAGGCATGCTTGATCACCCAAAAGCTGCTATAGCATGAACAAAGTCCATTGCCTCTGTCTAGATGAATGCCAGGAAATCCTGACTTAGATTGAATGAAGTGATAACATGGACGGATATAACGTCAGCTCCGGCATTTTTCACTACTTATAGCCAAAAATATGTTTTGCTCCTCTTGTTGTTGTTATGATAATTTGTCTATTCTACCCAAAACACTTTCCTTAACCCTCTCTTGTAGGCAGTGTGGGAGGTAGCTTTCTAGCTAGCACTGAATCCTGAAGGCTTCCACAGATTTATTTTCAAGTTTCAAGAGAAGAAGGCGCAACATCTTAGGACCCCATGCAGATGATCAAGGTGATTAAATCACTCATACTATAAAAACCTTCTCAATAAAAAAGACGACGCACAAACTAACCACACAAACCACAGCACTCGAGCTGACTGGCACAGGCAAACCTAACTGCGTGGCATGACGCTATGGAAGAGTTACGTTCTGTTTACCACCAATTGCATAGCACTTTGAATGTATAAATAGTCATTAAGTTATGAAATAAGCCTCCTCCTTTAGGCTGGCCAACTGCTTTAACTACTCATATCGGATTCTAAACGTTTTCTCAAAAATACTGGTATTATATCAGACTTAAAAGTTTATACAGCCTGGTTCATACACAGTTACAGTTGACCACACCTGGCAACACGTTCAGATTTGGCTGCCAAGTGGCAGTCTGTCAGTCATGAAATAGCTAGACAAAAAAATAAAAAAAACATAGAAGAGCCATTTGCTACCTTGTCATGAAATAGGAAAATGCTTCAACATTGAAGCTTCAGTGACAGAAACTAAAATTTCAGTCAGTGAGTTTATGTAGCAATTACCTATTTTGAGATATTTGAAACGTTTTTTACTCGTGAGAAAGTAAGAACTGGTCAAGTTCCTCAGTGTTCTCCAGAAAAGCACTGTGTAATGAACCCGGCTTTCTCCAGAGATAAAGTCTACCAGAACAGACTCACTAGGAACCTTCTTAACAATTACAGATTCAGGAAAACTTTGTTAAAAAACAAAACTCATGCTTTCTTTTCCAGTCAAAACAGGGCCCATGGAAACAACTAATGAGGTCTATACTTCAGCAAACTTCTAGTGCTTCAGTAATGCAAATGAAAAGCGGTCACTTCAATCACATTTCTAGTTCACATGCCAATATCACATTTTAATGCTATTATTTAAGTGGTAAACAAAGTTTAATCCAGAGGTGCAAGTCATCTTTGACACTCTACCCAGGTGGTTTTTTGCTTAAAAAAAATTCAGGCAGATGTAGTATCAGTCTACACATAGGTTCATTGACTTAACCAATTGTTTCAAAAAACCCATGTCCACTACAAAATACAGTGTTCTGTTCTCATTTTCCAGCCCATTGTGTACTTACCCCCGGACACATTATCCAGTCTATACACAGACATTTTACAGTTACCAAGTGCCACCATAAAACATAGTACAGAACTAGCTAATTTTCAAATATGCATTGTTTTTATGATTCTGTTCAAAGCATTCCCAAACATATTCCTGTCTGTAAGACTGCACACAGGAACTTCTGATTTGAAGTTTAGCACCTGAATTGTGTCTGAACTAAACTGTACTCTAATCCACAGTAGATGACTGACTCGTACCCTGGAGCCTTCCAAATACTGAAGTCATCAGGTATTACTCACCCACTCTAGAACTTGGAATTATATGTGATATCGTTGTAGCATTTAGTAAGCATACTGTGTATTGTCAGCCAGATGTCATAAATTTCTTTATAACCAGAGATGGTTAATGTTTCCAACTCTTTAACTTTGTGATTTAGAAACTCTTGTAAGGGTAAGGTAGAGGCTAGCACTCCTGAAGCTATTTCAACTGGCTACCATGTGAGAGCAACCTTCTTTCAGGCTAAAAGCCAAGATCAAGTAAAAGCTCAGATGCACGGCACTACAGTTGTCTGTCAAGTGAACTGAAGTAGTTACCAATTCCTAGTTCTTTATTCCAGCCTTCTCAACACAGCTGAGGACTAGAGCATATGAGACCTCCACAACCGTTTCTGCCTAACACCTCCTGCAGGAGATGATTATATCACTGACCTTTACACAGACATGACCAAGGAAGGCTCCACCGCTCTCTCACACTCCAGCAAGTAATCAATTTCATCACTGGAGAATGCAATAGCATCTTGTTCACTGCAGCCATTTGCCAAGACCAGAGCCTTCACACACACCGGCTAACCCCACTGCTGTACAGCTGGGCAAAGCGGTTTCTGCATCTAACTCAATTCTACCTTCAGCCTGCCCTGGAGGTCACCCACCTTTCTTTCTGGCAGCTTAACAGGTCTCTACCAAGCTTCTTTAACTCAGTCCTGTTAAACAAGCCAGGACTTCAGAAACAAAAGGCCCACGACCTTTCCTATAGCAGGATTTGTCTTATAAAGCAAAGCCCATTTTAAAGTGCAATTTAGAAAGCAGAGTGTGAAATGTGAAGATTTTAGAAGGCTATTTTGTGGGAACGTGAGAGGAAAGGGAAGATGACAGATACGAGCACTCAACTGATCAACAGTAGTTGCACAATCTCTTGTGCCCATACAGAAAAACAGAAGACAGGCACAAACATTTGACCTGCTTCGAACTATGTATTCAAGAGTTTGTAGCTCATTCTCTCTAGGGTTTCCTTCAAAATCATCACCTAATCCATTATAATCAGATTTTCTGTACCCCTGAAGCCATGCATTCACATAACTGGCCCCACAAAATTGAGCGATTTCAGACATCGGGTCAAAACCAGATTCAGAATTCAGTGTAAAGACTCTGCATAGAAATCCAGAAGTTCATTCAAGCCACTGTCTTTTCACAAAAGTCATCTTTTATTGTCATTGTTTACTAAGAGTTATCATTGTAAGAAGCTTCCTGACTTCATTACAAACTATAAAGTACTAAAGTGTTCAGATTTCTAATTTTAAAGTGCCAATATCAAATTCAGACAATTAGCACCTCTAATAGAAAAGTAAAAAATATTGCCAGATTGTTTACTTAATACAGCTGATTTCATTAGTACAGCTGTAACCCCCCTGAGCACCTTGGAGGACAACAGTTGAAGTGCACTGTATTGAGGTGAGAACATGCCGCAGAGTAACCTCCATCCATACTGATTCAGTAATTACATCACATACATCTCAAGTTTCACTTCAGCACAGTCTATGGAAGGAAAGTCATGAGTCAGTTCTAACAGCAACAAGTGTGACGTAAAGCCCTCGTGGCCATTTATCAGGACAATTCTAAGAATCTCACCAACATCCAGGAAGCTCACTGACTGATTGACAAAATAGTTATTGTGGCTGTTGGTCATGTGAAAGCAAGCACCTGCACTTGCCCTAATTGTAGTGGGGAAGGCACAGGCACTATTACTAAGCTAGTCCTCTCAGTGTCTCAAAGGAAAGCTTTGCCTTGCTAGTTGGCACAGGAGATTCTCTTGTGACCTCAATCTTGCACAGGAGATTCTCATGTGACCTCAATCTTGCACATAAAAACGCAGCACTGCTATAGCATTTGAGCAACAAATGCATACAAACAGGGCGATGGGTGAGGTGAGAAAGGCACCAAGCATCATTCAGGTGATGAGAAAGTATAACTGAGAAGAACCTGAGCCTGAAGATTAAGAAGTGGAAGCAGAGCACACAGAGGATATGATTCACAACAGGCAAAGGTGAACAACCATGAGTAAGTCAAACCAGTAGTAACCTGACACTATCATAGGAAGTGCATGCAAAGATGCAGACACATTTACTGTCCTCAGATGTGTGCCACCCAAGTCAAAGTCCTCTTTTTCCTCACTTTCTCTAGCAAGCCGGTTCACCATCATCCTACAGAACTGCATTCCTCATCTTTTGTCTAACAAAGTGTGCCCATGGAAACCTTCACAGTGCAGATACTGATAATTAGGATAGCCTAACATTCTTACAACCCTTGGTTTAAGTGCCATGTAAGATGACAGTGTGCTCTTAATCAAGGCTGTACTTAGTAGCAACAACTGTTGACAAATATAAAACAAAACACATGGCCCCAAAATTGAGTCTTCTCTTCAGAAGCCAATGAAAACAATATATCATTTTTCTGGCCCTTCTGACCACAGCTATTCTGTCCTATCCATTCTCTTTGGGTGTTCAGCCTGCTGTTACTCACCATTCAGACCAAAGCTACATCTGAAAGCCAGCACCATGCACTGGAACACTTACATCCCACAATGTCTAAGCGGGGTGACATAACTACATGATTACAACATTTTTGTCAGATCTCCATCTTCCTTTCCACTCAAGTTTTAATAAAGCTACTCTGCTACTTAACTAAGTTTATGTATGAAAAGTTACAGAGTTTACATAAGCCTACATGAAGCCAGCTTTTACTGATAATAAAGCTCTGCATCAGCTTTTAAAAAGTTTCTCTACTAATTTAGTTTTTATTAATAAATGCCCACATTTTTCAGACCCAAGCAGCTCTGCTTTCTCACTCACATCAGTGCATTTACATCAACACCCAAGCATGCTCCTACAGCACTAGTATCATTGCTTTAGTGTAGTCTGCTTTAAGCTGTGCTACCGAAAGGGAAGGTGGCTCCAAGGCTTTCTGTCACTACTATTCCCCAACCGATTTTCTACTGAGCACAGTACATGGCAGGGTACTCACCTACAGTCTAGGACACGTAAACAGCAGTACCCCAAGAATAAGAAATCAAGCACTTAAGTATCTAACTGCGCAAGAGTCAGGTAAGGTACGCAGGACATACACTACTAGCTGGTTATGCCACATGGGTAAGTTACTTGTAAATCAGAAATAAGGTAACCTACTGGCAAAACTAATTTGACCAGTCAGACAAGGATGCATCTTTTAATGGACTTAAATAACCAAGGTACATCCATTCTTATGCATTTCCACTTGTGGTTTAGAAAAAAAGAGGTGTCTTCTTGCGCCTTTAGGAGAAAATGAGTTAGTCTCATAGGGAAAACCAAGATGTTGTTCACCGACAGAAGCATGTAGGGAGAAACCAAGAAGGAGAATAAGGAGAACTGCCTTGGTTCCTGCCAAGCTCAAATGCTGGAGGACTTGGAGGGTTTATTTGTCTTCCTTCAAAATAGCCCCCAGCTGGAAGTGTGGTTTCCATGTCAGCAGGCCATACTTTCAATCACTTCCTCTCTTTAAGCTGTTTTCTTGAGCTAGGTCATAATAAATATCTTTTTGCAGCACTTACTCTTTAGCTCTCTTTACTGAGGGAAGGCTAATGCCAAAGCAGAGGTATAATACTGCACCTTAAGGATCACCTGCAGCTCTCAGGGAAGAGGTACATGCCTTAGACTTGGTGTTTAACCTCCCCTGCTGCCGTGCTTAGAGCTGGCCCTGGCCTGCATTGCCCTCCTGACAGATGTAAAATAGTAACTTTCTGCCAAATGCTTTTTGAAGGGTTTTACAGCCAGATGTTTAATGATATTTCCACATATGCAAGATGTACATGGGTCTCAGTAGCATTATTCCTGTGTGGATATCTACGAAGCTGCAAGAAGCTTGAGAGAAACCCAATTAGGCTACAAGAATTTAGTGAGGAGTGTTTCATTTTAACAAAGATAAAACAAACTGACATGCAAGCAGACTCAAAGCTCACTGCGGCTTTCTTTCCTTTTTCAGAAGGTGGAACATTGCAAGGCTGGTAATAAATGGTGTGAAATAATGCTTAGCAAGTAGGATCTCACCAAGCATTTCAGTGCTATGACCAAAGGAATTACTAGTATCAGCTGCCAAACAAATGATCTCATATACCAAAGCTAACAAACTGTTACCAGATAGATATCCTGCAGCTATGACATGACATCCGCTCCATTATAGGCACCAGAAGGAGCAGCTGATACTTGAAGCTGAAGAAACAGCCCACTTCCAAGTTTCAGACACAGCTGAAATAACACCACCTCTTGTTTGTTTTTTTTTATAGAATCCACATAAAATGAAATTATTCCCTATTTTACAACATTCCTTCACTAAGCACATCAATAACAAAAGACATTTCAGAGGTTGCAGAAATTGCACGTTCAGCAGTGAAAGCGGAGTCTTCCAAGAACTCCAAGGCATTTCTTTTTCTTCTTACATCCCTGGATAGAGGTACGTCATTAAAAAGCCCCAAACTATCAAAGACTGAAATTAGTGTGAAACCTTAGCCCTCCATTTAAGGATAACTTCAGTCTTTCATGTTGAAAAGTACAGAAAAGCACAGATGTGAAATCTCATTTTAGAATCAGGTAAACACAACCGCTATAAATTAAATACAATTGCAGTATCTGCAAGCCATATCCATTTCCTTACAGCCACCCCCCAATACCTTACTCAAATATATGCCTAGCACTTGAGACATTCTATTCTTGAGATACTGCGTGCTTGTAAAACACTCTACTTAATCCCCAAGATTTAAAATTCATGTGGCGTAGGATGCTTTGTTTCTGCTGAGCACATGACCCTGGTAGCACTCAAAGAACCTGTACAAACTGCTGTAAATCAGTCCTGTAAAGGAAGTAACATTTGATAAGGAAATAAGAAATATTAGGGGAATTTAGCCACACAAATACACACTTCTCTCACACAAAGTAATTAGGATTTCCTCAGAGCTTTAGAAGTTAAAAACTACAGTCACTCAAATGCATCTGTTGAAATGTATGTGTATGTACACTTACATTTTTAAGTATGCATCATACACATATATGCATAAACACATACTTAGATATTATTAGTTTAGGGATGCAAAAAAGTCCGTGTAAAAATTCCCTAGAACAAGCACAATATAATGTCACTAATATCCATCTGTTCTTCCACTGGTTTATAATTTCTCTTTCAAAAAACCTAATAATTAAGATATTCTCCAATTCTATTATCCTTCTACCACATCATACTTCCATTATTTTTAAGTGTGGTGCAGGCCAGTAGAAAGCCCTACTTATCCTAATAGCTCTATATTAACATCTTCATCTTATGTTTACTTTCTTCTCACCCAGCAAGTAAGGTTTGTGTTACATGAACACACAGTGCAGCCCAACAGGCCCAGATCAACCAGGTGGATTAACTGGTGCTAAGGCCCTGACACCCACACTCTGTGTGCTCTGGGGTTTTTTTACTTTTGACCAGCTGTAGCCTGGTCCCAGGGACTGAATGCCCATTAGTGGTTGGAGCACTCTCATTTCATTCATTCCAACAGGAATCCAATTTATGCACCAAAGCCACTTGGCTATGTGAGCCCAAGTGGAGACAATTGAGAGGTTTTCTTTAAAAGAGCACTCCTGATCCAAATTAAGATGTTAATGCTCACATACCCAAGAAACCATTTCCTGTGGCTCCACATTCAGCTACAGGCACCACTTCTCTATGAGGCTGTGCCAGCTCAAACTGGTAAGTGGCATGGACCATGCAGCTTGCTGTTTTCTTCAGAGCCAACAAGAGGAAGCAGCGCTGGCACTTGGTTAAGATTTAGCTCCTGTTAAAGGAGAGGGGGCAACAGAACAATCCCATGGAGTACCTGTTAGAAGCAAACCTCAAGCCTGGCTGATGGTCCTCTGCAATAGAGCTTCTCCTGGTGTTCTGGGAAGACTAGAAAACATGAAGCCTCCTAATAGCATGCTTGAAAAAAGTTGTCAATTTAACTTAATTTCAGGAGGTATTACCTATTAGAGGGACTTTTTGGTGTTTCTGCTATTGTTCTAGGTAAGGACGGTGTGCGAACATACACTTAGGCTTTCAAGACTTCCTTATCAATTCAAATTCCAAGGATACAGATAGTTACTGGCCTTATACAGGACTGATTAAAAGAGCTCTACACAGCATGACATACTGGGTGTGACGGGACCTCACTACCCAAAACATAAAGAGGGAATGAAACTAGCTAAACCCCTTGAAAATATAGGCTTGCCATTACAACAGAAAATGATCCTGCTACTTTGCCTGAATAGCAGCCAGCAGCATATGCTTAATGGAGAAGCTACCTACTAAGTCTTCTCCATTTACTTAGGTCCAACCATGTCTGTTCAACAGAAGGTCTATTAAAAACATTGTAGTAGAGCTTCTAAGACCCAGCAAGAATGTTCCTGCAGGGCATCAGCAGATCACAAGAAAGAAAAAGCACTGCATCATGTTTAGAACTCAAAGGTATATATATTAATGCAATATTTACAGAGAAAAAAACCAACCGACTGACATGCAAAATACTTCAAATAACTGTGTTAAATTTGTCAAAAACTAACCAGATAGCAAAGGGATGGGGCTAAACATGGGATAGAATGAATGATGGATACCTACAATAGCATTTTAATGATAGCAGCTTTTGTTTGAGGTGTCACATGATTCAAATGTTATTTGAACCAAAACCAGAGTAGGATCTCTTACCCAAGGAATGGGAAGAACAAATGAAAACCCTAACCCCACAAAATACCCCAGATGGAGGAATCTTACCAATTTTAATGGGAGAGGTGCACACACACAGTGCAAGGAATCAGCCTTCCCAGAGATCCTCAATGAATCAAATAACCTTAAACCTAAAACTAACATCATTGGCCTCTCATACAAGTACTCTTACTTGGTAAGACTTTAGGTACAAGGCAAAATAATGACTTACTAGTTAAGTGAAAACTGTCACTCACTTTAAATGTGAAAAAACATATTTTCTTTCTTTCAAATTAAAGGAGATATTCACCTTATGATTTAACTAAGTGCTACCTGGACTAGCAAACAGAGCATAGAGATTCTACAGCCTCCCAAAATTCACAAGCCCTGTTCTCCAATACAAATGCAGCAGCAGTACTGTGACCTACCAGTTTCAAAGGAACCGCCTTATAACCCAGATATCCTAATGCCATTTTGATGTTGCTCCACTTTTCACCGCAGTCTTGAAACTTTGGCCGCACGCTGAGCTATGGCCCACACAGACCATCCTTGAAACCATACGGGCTCCATGATTGAGATCTTTCATCTTTCTGTTCCTGGCACTTAGCAGATCAAGGTATTTTTCACCCCTCTCCTCTACCAGGCTTCACAGTTTCAGCAGAGAGAACCCAGATTCCAACTCAAACCTGCATGCTATCGGATGGTAGGGCTAGCCAACTCAAGGCACAGCGCTTACCAGGCACGCATGGGATGCCCACCAGGACTGGTTTGCTCTTGTAAGCAGAACAGATGCTGAAAACAACAAAACTCCAAACCAGCCTGAGCAAAATGCCGTCCCCGAGGGCTTAGGAAACAGCAATAATTCAATATTATGTAAAGATTACACATCCGAGCGCTGAAGTAGCAACAGCTACCCAGTCGCAACGTTACAGATTCGCACTACCACCGGCGAGAGAGCAGTGAAAGGTGCCTTAACGCTCAGCGGGTCACCAGACTCCGCACGTGTATTTAGGGCACAACAGCTAAACCCTTTGTCGAGCTCCCTGCGCTGAGAGACCCGGACACGAGTTACCACAGCAGTCACCACGAACGCAGGGAAAGAGAAGGCCTGGAGCCTCTCGCCGGCGCTGCCGAGGGGCCGGGCAGCGAGCGCCCCGCGGCTCCCGAGCGCGCCGCTTCCAACTCGGCTATAAAATGGCTGAGAGATCCAACGCCGGGGAAAGGCGGCAGAGGAGCCACCCCGGCGCGGCGGTGCCTCCCGCC
>VZTU01029650.1:30021-69330 GCA_013400835.1 Zapornia atra
CGAACGGGCGGCCTGTGGGGCGGCAGGGTGCCTTCCCGTGAGGTTTCCCCGCCAGAATGAACAGGCCCGAGGAACCAGAGAAGCATCATGGTCGCATAGGCACCCCGTTCCCCGGGGCTTCCCGGGGGGGGAAGTACCCACGGGTGATGCGGGGGCGCAGGTACGCGTACCGCCATCAGTGGCCCCCTGCGACACGCCCCCTGCGCAGCCTCACCCTGACAAGCGCCGCAGGCTGGCACGGCGCGGCCCGGCACATGGGCCCCTATCCAGCGCCTACACACGGAATTAATTGCGTATGTGGTTGCCCTTCCGCGTGCTGTCGGTGTGCCGAGCTCGGCCCCCAGCAGAGCAGCCCACTTGCCGGGCTGCGACCCGCCGGGCCTTACCCGGCTGCTGCGCAGTGGAGGCCGGCTCGGAAGGTAGAAGCAAGGGTGAACCCGCGGTGCTGCCAGAGGTCATTGGAAAGTCTGGGCAAGCGGTCAAAACACGAAGAAACCAAGAATCTGGGGTGGTACTTAAAGCGTAGGGTTCCAAGGTGTGCGTGGGTGATGATAGGTGCTGCCCTTTTTGTCAAGATGCTGCCTCTCGTTTATTCATCCTGCTGCTCAAAAGAATAGAGTGAAGTCTGTAAGATGATTTGCCTTTTATTGACTTTCAGTTGCCTAATTTGTTTTCGTTCCTGTATTAATTACAATTAATATATTTACATTTAGCTTCCTGTAGAGTGAAGGTACGTTAACTAATTGTGAGGCTGATGAGAAAACAGGAGCATCAACTGATGGCTGATGGGAGTGAGAAATAGCTCTCCGAGAAGCCAGTTTGTGAAAAGATGAGAATTTGACACAGAATCCATTTATCAACTATTACAGGATCTGTTAGCTAGCCAGGTTTCACTTCCTTCAGTTAAAACATGTACATTTTTAGATTTAATGATTGCTTGTAGTATCTTTAAATAGGAGTCATTCATATGCATGTTAAGTATTACTGTGTCTTAGTAAAACTGGGGTTGAAGGAAATGAGGAGTAGGGTTGTGTACATGCTTGGCATAAGCCAAATAAAGCCAATAAAAATACCCATTTTTTATATCTATTATATTTTTTATATCTGTTTTTGATCAAACAAGCTACATATCTATGTTAAAACAGGCACACATTTGCATGTTAAAATATATAATTTGACTTTAATATATGTCTGTGATTTCTCTTTTTTTTGCAGAAAATGCATTTGGCATTTTGGGTAGTTTTTTTTCAGAATTTTTATTCCCCATAGTTCTTCTTAATTGTGGAATTCATTGCTGGTAGTAACCTTGCTAAAAAACCTAATGCAACCCTGACAGTGATTGCCGTGGAACAACCCCAAAATACAAATTTAACAGTAAAGAAATAAAAAAATAATCAAGCCTGAATCACTGATTTTCTTTGCCCTGTAATGTTCAACACATCACTGTGCCAAGGTCAGAACTTAAAAATATGCCTTACTCTCTCTCTCTCTCTCTCTGTAATTTCAGTGGGACGCATTGTCTTTGAATTATTTGCTGACGTAGTACCTAAAACTGCAGAAAATTTCCGTGCACTATGTACGGGAGAGAAAGGAACAGGGCCTACCACTGGAAAACCTCTCCATTATAAAGGATGCCCGTTCCACAGAAGTAAGTTCTATGAAATCCTCTGGTTTCCAGTTAGTAACAGAACTCCTCCATTGCCAGTATTTGAAATAACGTTAAATAATTATTTTGGAAAGAAATAACTTGACCGAAAGTAAGTTTTTGACTTTTTGATCCTCCTTGTGACTGTACATGTTTTTCTAACTGTGCATTGGCAGCAGTAAGCAGCAAATTTACCAGTAAGTTAGTAATAGTGAAACTCATCAACTATCACAGAATCACAGAATCGTAGGGGTTGGAAGGGACCTCGAGAGATCATTGGGCCCAACCCCCTGCCAAAGCAGCTCCCTAGCTCATATTGCACAGATAGGCGTCCAGACGGGTCTTGAATATCTCCAGAGAAGGAGACTCCACCACCTCCCTGGGCAGCCTGTCTCAGGGCTCTGTCACCCTCACTGTGAAAAAGTTCTTACACATATTGGTGTGGAACTTCCTATGCTCCAACTTGCAGCCGTTGCCCCTTGTCCTGTCTTCACAAACCACTGAAAAGGGGCCGGCCATTTCCCCCTGTGTCCCACACTTGAGATATTTATAAACATTAATAAGATCCCCTTTTAACCTGCTTTTCTATGGATTGTGAATAAGTGGAAATGGATTTCAGGTAAAGGATTAAATGGAAATAATATTTCGAGGGGACTTGATCAAGAAAACGTGTTGAAAATGGTTGCTCCTCATCTCTGAATTGTTTTTCTTTGTGCCTTTCCTGCCTTGCTGCTGTATTTTATAGTTGTTTTCTTTTACAGTTATTAAGGAATTCATGATCCAGGGTGGAGATTTCTCAAACCAAAATGGCACAGGTGGAGAAAGTATATATGGTGAAAAATTTGAGGATGAAAACTTCCATTATAAGGTATTCTACTGAAAATACTTATTGTATTCAGTTTTTGAAGTTTCAATGTTTATAATTTTTCTGCGAGTTCAGAATCAGTGCTCTTTAGTCCAAGGTTAACATATTTTTAAGCAGTGGAAAGAATGCAGCAAAAAAATCCCCAAACAAATTTGTCTTTATAGCGTTCCTTGAATACAGAACAAATAACGTGTATGAATACATACAAAATGAGGTCAACCTCATTAAGACAGAGATAACCATAGTTTAAATTTTTCAATTTAATTGTACTGTCAGAAATTAATTTGAAACACTATTTTAGTTCTTACTGAAGTAAGGGTATTATTTTAGAGGTGTGGCAGATCTTGTCACTGAAGCATATACAGTATGTTAGCATTAAAGGGATTTTTGTTTTTTTACTATACTAATAACATTCATAAGATTAAATGTGAGAAATACCTTTCTTATTTCAGAAGTGAGTAGATTGCAGAATTAACCCAAAGGAAAATTTAAGAGAGAGCATTTTTCCCGCTACAGTGATTTTCAGAGATATTAAAAATACCAGGCTGTTTATGAATTGCTTTTCTTTTCTCCCAGAATATTGGAAAAACGTGCTGTGAACAAAGCAAGTTTTTGAATATGCAAAGGTCTCAATTTGAGGATGTCATCTTAAGAGCTGCTGACTTTGATGGTGGAAATTCTTAACCTCTCCTGTTACTTATTCCTGTACCAGAGCTCAGTATTTCATTAATCGCAACCACTAGCGTCCCTCAAGCAGTTTGTCAGCCCAGCTGTGGGAAGAGAGGAAGGAGCTGTGCTGCAAGAGTAGGAAAGATCATTCCAGTAGCAGCTTTCTGTTGGCTGGGTGCAGTTCTAGGTCTCAGCAGTACAACCTTTTCCCAGAGTTCTGAGCCAAATTCTGGTTGACAGATTCAGACTCATAGTGCTGTAAGACCAGATGAATGCCTCAGGCAAGGAGTTCTCCATGCCACTGTGGAAATCCAAACACTGTAGGAAAAAAGAGTTTTTGAAACAGCAAGTGGTAGAGACTACAGGGACAAACCAGATGCTTAAATACAGTTGTCTCAAACTAATCAGCCTCCTGTCGAGCTCTGAGGACTGCTTCACAGCAGTTTCTGCTTCCATGCTGTCTGTGCTGTCACACTTTTTTTTTTCCCAGTTTTTCCCCTCCCCTCCTCCCCACAGTATCAAGTTGCTTAGGAATATGACAGCTTGCATGCTTCAGTCATGGACTAGTGTCTTGGTACAACATACTGACTTAGGTTAAACAGAGATCTTTGCACTTAATGATTGGATCAGCTTGGGGAGAAAAATACCTTAATAACTGTTATGCCAGTTTAACAACAAGAAATTCAGAACACATATGAAAAGTACATTTTTGGAGTACATATTTTGGAGCACATATTTTGGAGCAAGATAACTCGTATTTCAAAGAAGGAAAAAGTACTTACAGGAAACAAGATAAACTTGGTACCTTCTCACATTAGGCTGTTTCATAATTTTTTTAAGTTTTTGGCCTGGTAGCATGAGCCAAAATAATTAGATGGTTAAAAATCTCAACAAAATTTTAAAAGTTACCTCTCCAGGAAAGTAAAGGAGTTAAAAAAACCCCACCAACCTTTAAATAGTAAAGACCACAGACCCCTAAAAGCCACAGTTCTACAACATACTTTGTATGAGCAGCCTTTATAAATTTAACAATACATACCTGTCTGACAGTGGACAATTTATATTGGTTTAAGTGGTTTGTTTTTCTTGAGGCCAGTGGTCTTGAACAACCCAATGAGGAGCTGCCCGTGTATCTCGGGTGATCTATCTAAACTCAGCCCCTGTGCAGGAGGTTGAGCCCACAAGTAGCTGAGAGATATTAAGGCATCAAGTCCTACATGTGGCTCTGCTTGCTAGGTGGCAAGTAAAGCTGCAGAGCAAGGCATTTGCCCTCTTCGGTCACAATAGGTGAAATTAGCTGCTGACTCTAGGTAACTGGTTTACCAAGTGGTCCTTGTTATATATGTATATAGTAACTTGTGTATGGTTTAATAACAGACCTTTTATATGTTGGTGGTGATTTCTTTTCCCCCCATGCAGCATGACAAACCAGGGCTGCTGAGCATGGCAAATGCAGGACCTGGTACTAATGGCTCTCAGTTTTTTATTACGACGGTGCCTACCTCTCACCTGGATGGGAAACATGTGGTGTTTGGCCAAGTGATCAAAGGGATGGGTGTAGTTAAAATGTTAGAAAACGTTGAAGTAAAAGGAGAAAATCCTGCTAAGGTAAGAAAAATCCAAAGCACTTTTGGATGATGTTTTTCTTCCATTATTTGATGTATATACTTTTTCTCTAAATGCTTGGTGTAACGCTTGGAAGTATTAAATCTTAACCAGTTATTTTTATTGTCAATTTCCAGTTTACTGTCCTTGTTAAGAGGCTTTTGTTCTTTTGCTGTAAATTTCCCATGCACAAACAATTGATTCACTCAACACAGCTGTGAGGGTGGAAGGCTTTGTTGGGGTGAAGGTGGAAATGCACAGCTAGGAGTGTAGGATGGGTGATGAAATTAAAAGATGGAATTCCCAACCCTATCAAAGTGATACTTAATTCTTAGAAATTTTCTGTCAGAAGTTGTATTTCTGGAAAAGCCATTGTGACTTGCACAAGTCACATCAGGTTGTGTTCTTTGAAAAATTAATACCTCTGTAACTTTAAAAGACTTGGCAGTTTCAGAAAGAACTTTCTTCTCTCATGTGGTAGAACTTCCATGTCTTGTATTTTGCTGCAGCTCTGCTTGCTGCCAGTTCTTCTTACAGCCTCTCCATGGAGCCTGGGTATGGTGTTCTTGGAATGCTGCTCCTCTGAAGGCAACACTTTCTGTGAGAAAAGCCTTTTGATGAGGAGAGGCTAATGATGTGATGGGCTTCTGAAGTCAACGCACCCAAAAAACAGACAAAAAAGCATTTTTGCTGAATTTCAAAGAGCACTCAGAAGTTGTGGGGGTTTTTTTATTGTCTTAAATAATACTCCTGTTTACACTTTCATGTTACAGCTGTGCGTCATTGCAGAATGTGGAGAGCTAAAGGAAGGAGATGACTGGGGAATTGTTCCCCAGGATGGATCTGGGGATGCTCATCCAGATTTCCCTGAAGATTCAGATATAGACTTGAAAGATGTAAGTATTTTTCTTTTAAGGTACTTGTTTTACAGAATGCAAGACTTGTAGGTGATCTGAGTTACATGGTGTCTGTGATGATGTTCATTAAGCCTTTTTTCTTAACAGTCCATCAAGGTCCTGATTAAACAGTGACATTCAATTCTAGGAAGGAATGCTGTGGGAGGCGTTGCTGTCTCTTTTTTCAGTGCTAATTGCAGCTGAATTCTCCAGTATCTAAACTCTCACAATTACTTAGTTACTACACTTTTTTTTTTTCCTGTTGCTTGTTTCTTTTTACTTTGTGCTGTAGTGACAAATTGCAATTGCTGTAGATCCATCCTGCAGATGACTAACTTAATGTATCTACACATTCTTTCTGTGCAACTTTTTAAATACTAACTCTTAAAACCATTTTGCCTCACTTACTGGAAATGATAAAGGATCAGCCTTCTTAGAAAATTTTTACTGCATCAGACCTGGTCATTCTCAATTCCCAGTAGTTGTTTGCTTTTCAGGTTGTTCAAACTGAAGGAAGATCTCTTGTTGAGAGTTAGGGAGCAGACTGGAGAAAGAAGCTCTTCTGCTGGCTTTTAGCATGACAGTGAAACACACAAACTGTGCAAATGAAGCCAGTGACTTGTGAGAAGGGGGAAAAGGGAACTGTACATGTCTGTTCGAAGTACAGGATTAGAAGAGTAAAAAGCATTACATCCAGAATCCAGAAACTCCTTGTACCTGGCTATTGAGAAGCATTCAGCTTGGGAGAATGACTTTGGATAGCACTTGCTGTGGGTCAGAACTGAACTTGGCAGGTGCCTGCCTCCTTTGAAGTTAAACATGCTCTTATAAACTTAGTACAGAAACCACAGTGACATTGGCCCAATGCTGTGATAATTTTTTTTTTCTTTCCCCAAGGTCATTAATTCCAGTAGGGTAGAAGTGTAAACTGATAGTATTACACATGGCAGCATACACATTTGACAGAGCTTAAGACAACTGTGGTATAGACAGAAGTTATAAACTGTTGCCACTGGAAAAGTAACTTAACTCTTGAAATATCTGCCATTCTGGAAATAGAACTAATGGATTTGACAAAGACAGGCAGTTGTTCTTTTTCTTCTTTCATAGGTGTTCGAAATGTTTTGAGAGGTGGAGAACTGTGTTGATACAACTTCCAGTTTGAGGTTGTGCAAAGTTCAGGTCACTTAGGCCATTTTAAGAGCAGAAGACAAAATTTTCTTGTGAATAAGGCAGTTTTCATTGAATACTTTGATTGTTAATGTCTTCTTTTCTGTGAATAACGGTCAGTGCCTTTATATATAGCGCTGTGTGGGTAGCAGCATTTAGGGGAAGGAGTTGAACTGCTCTGTTGTCTTTGGTATTTTCTCTCCTTTTATACTATAGAAAACCCATTAGGAATTTTCATCTTGCAGACTATTGTGTTATATAAAAAAGAGAGTATTATATAAATGGCTTGAAGCTAGGATTTTTCTAAAATGGCAATAATTTTATTCTGAGGTTTTATAATAATCTTTGAAAGAAGACGGACACGGGATACTATTGTTAGGTAAACCAAGACTTCTTTCATAAGTACATTCTTCATCCTTTATATTTTCCATCTATTTTATTAGGTTGACAAGATTGTGGCCATAGCAGAAGACATAAAGAATATAGGAAATACTTCCTTCAAATCGCAAAATTGGGCAGTGGCAGCTAAAAAGTATAGTAAAAGTTTACGGTAAGGCTATCATCATTCAATCAGATAGTTCCTGTAACCCAAATTAATACTGCTGTCGAGCATCGATATGTGCATTTAAAAAGTGCCTGTGCTGTGCTCTTTTCTGTTTAAAAAGAAAAAAAGAGCTTCCTGAATCTCAGACACCCAGTTCAGTTTTAGGTACTTACTCAAGTAGATCCTCTTGTTGCTAGGTAAGAGCTATAGGCAAGAAGTACTGTTCTGGACTGACTAAATGCTCCATTTCTAATGGTGTTGCTGTGCTGGTGCTTAACTGAAGAAAAGCACAAAAATATACAGGGCAGTGAATGGACAGGAAAGGAGGCAGATACTTTTTCTCTGATTTCTTAAAAATGCCCAAACAGGAGGCTTAGAAAATGGGTAAATCCAGGAGTACCCCCAGATGCAACACTTAGTAATTCATTAGTATTTTTTCTGAGGCTCCAGACCATCAGCTGGACTCCATGTGTAATTCAGAATTGCCTTCAAAATCATGGTCCTTCTGCTTTTGTCTCCACACCGCTGCTTCTTCCCACGCCTTTTGCTTTATATACATGAGCTTCTCCTAAAACCCTTCTTATTTTAATTCCTTAAAATTTATGCTGACCTTCATGATAGTAGTAACAGTTAACTAGCAGTAACAATAATGACAGAAAAGGAATTCAGGCATATTGAATGCATCAGCTGAGTTACTAGGTTTCAAAAAAAACCCCAACCTATTTCTGAAATGGATTAATGAATCCGTTAATTACAGCTATTAACCCTTGATGCAAAGTCTACCCTGGCCCTTAAAAAGCTCATCATAGACTAACAGGAACTCTGAAGTAAATGGGATTTCTGTGCAAAATTTCTAGAAATCATACAGAAAAAAGGCTGTAATGGATCTTTAAGGATCTGTGTATCCTGTCTGTCCATTTCCTCTCCCCATTTTTAGGTAAATATGAGGTATAATTATGCCATCCTTTACAATGAGTTATTACACTTTTAAGCATATTCCATAGACATTTTCTATTTATTTGGTGCCTATTTGTTCTTGCAGATGGGAAGGATAGTAACTTTTATAAAGAACTCAGATCATACCAGCTCTTCTTTAGAGGTCATACTTTGTGGACATACCCTGTTGTTGTACCTTAAAAACCTAATACTTGAGGGAGGATGGCTGCTTTAGCTGGCACTTGGCTAGAACAGATAGGAACAGAGTAACTCCTACTGGGGTATGGCCCATGTCCTCTGTACAACTCACCAAGCAAACCATCTGGCAGTGTTGCTTTTTTTTTACTAACAGTAGCCATTATAACCTTTTGTTCTTGTCTTACTGCTGACTAACCATTAAAAAAAATAAATTATTCTATATGTGAGAATCAACCACTTCTTTGTCAAAAAAATTATTACTTCCTATTGTCTCTCTTCATATTCATCTTCCTGATTTCTTTCACTTGGAAGCTCTGATTTGTTTCGGGGATGGTTGCAGTCTTTGAAGTTTTGCACTGTAAATACTGTAGGTTTGTTTTGAACACAGCCCAGTTTTATATTGCAACTCTCCTTAAAAACTTGCATGCTTAAAATGTGAGTGTATGCAAACACATGGCTCTTATTTTTTAAATAAAACCCACAGGAGTTCTATCAAGTAGGCCATTAAAAGAGTGAACTTTTATACCCACAGCAGACCTTTGCCACTTGAAATAAATACCTGACAGCACTAGCACACTGTGAATTAAGAATGAGATACAGTTTGCCTGTGAAACAGAGATGCAGTGAGTGATGTGGCTTAGTCCCAAACCAGCGTCTTTGAAGTTCAGGAACAAAGTCATGAAGGAAGACAGTGGAAAGAAGGTGGAGTTACTAATGCTCATAAAATACCCTCCTTTACAAAGTAAAGTTAGCTTCACGTTTTAGCCATAGATCCCTATGTTCATTAAAAAGCTACTGAGGGAACTGAAGCAGAGATGAAGCTTCCATGAACATGTTGACATTTTGCCACTCATCTTTTAGAGAATTCACCAGTACTTGAGATAAATTCTAATGGTTTAATGCCATCTAGAATTACGCATGTGTGTAAGAAAAAGAACACTGTTCGTACACTTGAGAGATAGAAGTTACAGGAAAACATTTGCTAGTGAGTTCATCTTTCTTTTTTGTCACTTAAGTTAATAACTATTTGTAATAGTGGAATTGAAGCTGCTTTAAAAATAGCAGTTTGGAGAGGCCATTTAGCACGTGGCTGTGAAAGAAAGCTAAGGGAAGAACAGAATGGAAGGTGCAACACTGATACACGTTCTTTGTTAATCTCTTTTTCTGCAGGTATGTAGAAGCTTCTGAAGCAGTAGCAGAGGAGGCAGACAAGCCAAAGTTAAAGACTGTTGCTTTGACCTGTGTTTTAAACATCGGCGCTTGTAAACTAAAACTGTCAGATTGGCAGGGAGCCATTGAAAGTTGTTCGGAGGTAAATTTAACATTCAGTGTTTTGATTAACAATTGGCCTAGATAGAAAATGGAGACTGAAACTACAAAGCTTTTTTAGAGTCTTCTGACAAGCTTATGATTTTAAAATAAACAAAACAGAAGGCTGAGAAATTATTACTAACTTTCCAGCATGTGGCTTTTTAAGAAGATTTTGAAATTTAAATGACTTATTAGACAGAAACTTTAAAAGAAGGCTGTTGCTTACTGCCAGAAAAACATGCACACTGTCCTTGTCAGTCTGGTTTGCAGGGCTAGTTTAACTTTCTAATGTAAAATTATCTCCAGTGAAAGTTGAATACTTTTCTCTGGAAGACTAGTATAAGCAAAACATTGCACTTGCTTTTAGATTTTACAGTCTTGTATTTTATTAATTGAAGTGACTCTTCTAACTAAAGCTATTTCAGATAGGCTTAGTGGTGAAATTAAACCAGTTAATAGGAAGAAAGAAGGAAAGAGTACATACAGAAATATTGAAAAATAGTAGGATTAAAAAAAATCCAACCTGTGACAGACGTATAGATAGAATTTAGTACATTTGAGGAAAATTTAAATAATTAAACTGAATTTTTGAAGGAAACTGTAAAGAATGCTCTTATCTGTTAGCAGCATCTCCTGGGGCTTCGTGCTGAAAGCAGGGGTCTTGGCTAATCTGTGTGTGAGGGGTCTTTAGAGAGCTGGCTCGCTTTCTAGCCTGCGGGTGGTGTTACCGCATAGACAACTTCCATAAACCTGTACTCAGAATGGGCAGGTGGGGGATGAGGGAAAGGGAAGAAATAAGGAAACTGGGTAATGTTATTTCTGTCATCTGGAAAATGGCAGAAATTGAAACAGCATTTAAGCATTACAGGTAGAAGTTACTAGTCTTAATACTTGCCACTGAGGAAAAGAAATAAAACCTACCTATTTTTTAAGATTGCAAAATTGGTAGATGAAGGTACTCCATACTTGTTACAGACTTCTGTAAGATATGTAGCTTACATTTTGTAACAAGTGTTAAACAGTGCATAGAACAGTTTCCTAAGGTTAACTACTAGTGGAGTACAAGGTAATGGTTAATGAGAAACCATACATTCTCACTTACGATTTCCTAAGGCCAAAAGCACTTTAAATGAATAGTCTGTAATAGATACATTATTTGGTGTAAGTAAGAAAATCCAAACAACTGAACCTGCTCAAACAAGCCTTGCTTTACAGTAGCTGTAAGCACAATGGCCAAACTGAAACCAAGGATCACCACCTATGTGTATACACTGTGGGCACCTGATTTGCTAATTCTTGGTACAGAACAGGCTTTAGAGCAGACAGATCAGGATGAGCAGCCAGAGTAACTCACCCTTATTGAACAACAAATAACTGAAGTGATTAAAAAAATATATATGGATGCATAATCTTCTGTAACTTTGAATTAAAAAATTAAAATTAATAAACGAAGTTAATAAAGCCACACATGCATACAAAGACATTTCCTCTAATCACTAGAAACTATATTCTTTAATAAAAAGACACGCTGTAGAACTATCTGCAATAAGAAAAAAGAATGTGATCATCACAGGCAAGAAAACAAAACACCGATTTAGCCACATAAACTGAGGTACTTGAAAAAAACAGTTTTAGTAATCAAACAGTGGAACAGTCTCTTTGCCCAGCCACTGTATTTCCTATTTTGATATCATCATATTACAGCTGGTATATACACACAAGTGAAACCAGTCAGCTCAGAAAAGGTGTAATGACTGGAGCATGGCAGGGTTCCTGAAGCATGAGATGGGTTGCTTGTATGTATTTTCTTATCCTACACTGTAAAAATGTGTGTGGTTTTTTTATGATGCCATCTGAGGGGTTTTTGGTGTGAAGGAAGGAGCTGCAATATAGTTGTACTGTGAGATTTGAGGTTAGAATAATTTGAATGGCAGCAACATCTTTGTCTTGACATGGGTAGGCGGGGAGAGAGAGAGTGCGGGGGGTACATTTTATCCTCATGCATGCTTGTCCTTCACAAAACGCCACTTCTGGTGTAGGGATATGGGAACTGATTAGCTAGCTATGCAGTGTGCTACAACATTGCATTCCTTTTTACACGGTTAATGTTTTGACAGCTTACCCTCAAACCAACTGGGGAGATTGCTGGTGTGAACTGTGCCATTTGCAGAGATGGGAGGCTGTGAAGTATATGAAATGTTAATGTGACAATTTTATTAAATTTACAGGCTCTTAAAATAGATCCAGCAAATACTAAAGCTCTCTACAGACGGGCCCAAGGATGGCAGGGGATTAAAGATCTCGACCAGGCACTGGTAATGATCACTATATATGTATTTTTTCAAATCTAAACCTTCCATCAGAACATTAATTTCTGTTTCTCTTTTAAGGCTGATCTTAAAAAGGCTCATGAAATAGCCCCTGAAGACAAAGGTAAAATAAAACTGTTTCTTTATAAATGCTTTTTAAAAATAAAAAAGAATGTAAAAAACTAACCAGGGGAGTATTTAGTAGGAAATCATACTACAGTGATGCCTAAAATGCTGGCTTGTAACAGTTTAAATGCTGATGTACTGAGCACAGAGCCCACTGAGGTGGAAAAACCTGTTTTTATACAGCAGCAATGCTTCTGTTGTGCTGGGAAACTCGTTCATGTAGGTCAGCAGCATGCCTCCTGAACCATCTCCCTATCTCACAGGGGTCTTAGTAATGCCTTTAATTCCCTGGTCTAAGATGTTTAGGTCATAAATTCTCTGTTGGCAACAATACTGTTTGCTACACCCTTCTCTAACTGTTTCCCTTACCAGGTGAAACAAAGTAAGAAACATTATGGTTTTTGCAGCTACTATCTGACCTAATATAAGATTAAATGCAGTTCTGTTAAACAAAATAATGTGGGTAAATTACACCAGTGTGACCTGGTCTTGACATGTTGGGATACCAAATGTGAAGAGATCACTGTAACTGTATCATGGATTTTGTTTCCAAGCAGCTATCCAGACGGAAACACTCAGAATCAAACAGAAGATAAAAGCCCAAAAGGAGAAAGAGAAGGCAGCTTATGCTAAAATGTTTGCTTGATTTTTTTGCTCTTAAACTTTTAAATCTATGCACTAACTCATGCGAAAGGACAAAGAGAGCTTTTTCTTCCATTTGCCCTGTACTGCAGTTGTCAGTGTTACAACTCAGGAGTCTAATAATAAAGACAAACTGTTGAAAGGTGAAATGGTTTTCTTTTTTTAAGCTCTAACAACTTGTGTTTTGCGACTCAGGTGTGCTTCTAATGTGTAAAGCAATAGTGGTTGTGTTCTTACAGCTTAATTGTTAGTGCTTCCTAAGAAGCCTGGTTTCACACCAAGACAATTTAGGCAGTTTCTATTAGAGTTTTTATTAAAGCAGACCTGATTTCTTGTAAGGAATAAAACTGGTGGTAGACAGACAGCGAAGGTGTGATATTACACTTTTTTCTTAAACAGCCTTACAGGTTGGCATTGCAGATGGGCTCCCTGTTATCATCAGGAAAAAAAAACCCCACAACTGTAAAATTGATGTAAAACATGTTAACACATAAAAGCAGTGGCAATTTCTAGACTGGTTTATTTTCCCTACTGCAAAGTAGGATTATATATAGTAAATCACTCCAAATAGAGAGAAAAAATACTTTTTTAAGGATAGGTACCAAATTCTTTCACCATACCCACAATTCTGGATATGGCTTCTGATATCACTGAGCTTCCATAAATCCAAGATCCAAAGTTCCTCTGCCAGTCCTGAGAAGAACTTCTGCCTGCCACACACAACTCCCGTAAAGAAGTCCTGTTTAAATAAGGCTAGGATTTAACCAGAAGGCACCAACTTTCCATTTAATGCAACAGTCATACCTAAAATTCAGAAGGGCACATTAGTCCCATACTCTCCAACATTCAAGTCAGTGTTGTACTTCAGTGACACTGCAGCAGAAAATACTTGTCAGCAATCAGAAGTCACAGAATAGATTTCCCGACAGTTTACATCCCATTATAAGCTGGTCCTCCTCCACCTTCAGGCACCACCCAGTTAATGTTTTGGCTTGGGTCTTTAATGTCACATGTTTTGCAGTGGACACAGTTCTGAGCATTTATCTGCAGTCTCGATCCTTCTCCTGTTTCCAGAGGAATATATTCATAAACTCCTGTGAAGAGCAGAAGACAGCTGTCACTTCACCGACCAGTCTCCCCATGCATGTTTGCTCTACTGCTTACCAGCAAGCACAACAAGGGAAGTCTACTGCTAGTGATTCCACTGCCTGCTTCCATGTTTGCTGACTATTTGTCAGGAAAGTACTGTTAATGTAACATGTAAATACCTGCACTTGAACCCTCTCAAGGGGAATGGTGGGGATAGAATGTAGTACAGGGGGATTCTTCCTCAAGTGCTTTGTCTTTTGTCTTGCAAAAACAGCTCAGATGCATTTTTATTACCTACCTGCTGGACAAAATCTTTGTTCTGGTCCATCAAATACAGCCAAATTCCTACTAACAGGGACGCTGTCATCTCTGAGAGTTAAATGAGCAGGCTGGTCATGTTCATGGTTTGTCCCGCTTAAAGCCACAGACGACAGGAGATCAAAACTGATTTTTCCATCAGGCTTTGGGTATTCAATGGGTGTGCAATCTTTGGCTGGCTTGAGCTGAGCAAAATCTGGTCCTAAATACATTTTTAATACGTAAGTTTCAGTATAAATTAGGGCAATTTGCAGTTACAATATTTAAATATGTTACAACAATTTAAATAAGGTATTTTAACTTCCCTTGTCATCAGAATGGAGTATTTCATAAAAGGTAGCCTTTTTCACAAGACACAACACTAAGCTAAGTAGAACAGTGTTTTAATGTCTTCATTTACATTACATGCTAGGTAACGTGAGTCTACTTCACCAATTTCCACACTGTAAGGCCTTGCTGCTTGATCAGATGCACTCTAGCTTCAACTAAGCCCAGAAAAGACTGACATAAGCATTTAGAATCTTCTTTCAGCAGATGATGCAATTACCTGGATGTTTTAATGTCCATGGTTCCTTTCCTCTCAGTAGCCAATAAAATATGCCTGTGTAAATCATTCCTCCGTACACACCGAGTATGCTATGGCAGGACGGCCGGATGTTTCTAACTGCGTACAGCTCTTTCCAGACCCAGGACTTCTTCAGGTTCTCTTCATATTCTTGCACATCAAGCCCTAAAGCAGTACAAAAATTGAGATTTTGTTGGCAGTTATCAGCAGATACCTACTGCTTCTTTGTAGCCTCTAGCAAATGACCCACAAGCAGCATTAAATTACCTCAAAATAAAAAGAGAACTGGCCAGGTGGCTACACTGGCAGCTGTATGGGGAAACAGCTACTCGCTCACAGACTGTAAGAACTGGCCAGGAGAGTTCACCTGTCATCCATGAGTCAGGTTTGCAATTTTAATATTGCCAGGTGCAACAGTTTTTTCTTTACAAGTTATGCAGGCACAAACATTCCCATTTCAGTAACCAACTATGGCCCAATGGATGATGCCACTGCCAGTGCTTCCTCTTTTTGTAATCAGCAAGTTAATGACCACAAACTTTTGACTTCAATTCTCTGATTGTATTCTTTACAAATACTAGACACTGCAGTTGACATGTGCTATGTCTACTGCAGTGTAGTTAACGCCAACTAATTGTCTTAGAAAAACATGGTTTCTTCAAATAAAAATTTTCTGACACTTTCCCCATCATCATTCTCCATTACTGCTACCACTGTATAGGTGCCCTTAATAATAACTTTTACGCTTTGTCTATACATAAGAACGTGCTTCAGTCTGAATCTTCTGACTCAGGTAAGGCTCTGAAAAAAGCTCGTTACCTCTGCACAGAGAAGAAAGCGGACTCTAATATTCTACTGTCTTAATAAAATGGGAAACTACATGCAATGCCTGTCTGTAATGAAGAGTGGCCTTGTTTCAGATGGGTTCTAAGCATTTCTCAACTGGTGCACCAGTTGAAGTTTTAGTTGTTCAGCATACCCTGTGTGTCATGTTTCAGCTAAAGGGGAACTCGATAGGACTGTATCCAGCCGTCGGGAGAAGAGATTTCTAAAACAACAAATCATGGCACCCACCTGTAGCATCCATCTCCAAAATAACTGGAATTTTGACTGTGTTCTCACTCTGTACAGTCTTTAACAGATTTAAGGGAACAACTAAGGCTTAAATGGATCACTGCAAAGTGCTCAGCATCAGGTGATTATTTCACTGTGCTTGTACTACATATAATCTTAGTTACATAGTCTCAAACTGAAAAGACTGTAAAATTCAAAAGAGGACAGCAAAAAGAAAAAAGGTATCCTAATAATCAACAAAACGGTGAAGAGCACACTTGAAAAACCTTGCCTTGTTTTCCTTAGATTTAATCTGTTCCTTTTTATTTTTTCTCTTTGATTCTGCAGTCTTTTGGTAACACTCTTTGAATCATAAAGTGCTAATTTTTTGCATATTTATAGGAAAGAAATAGATACTACTCTTGCTTACTTATACAGGAAGTGTAAAGTTACTTTTCTGGTGCTCATTAGAGGCATATTTTCGTTCTAACAGCAGGATCAATAGGAAAGAAAAACTAAGCAAGTCTTCACAGAATCATTTAACAGTCTAAATAGTATATAAACAATAGTTACTTTTTTAAACCACCACACTCATTTCATTATTTGTTTGCATTCCCAACTAATTATTTCAGATCCACTAAGCTGTTCCCATTAAGCACAAGGTAATTACCAGTCAAAGCACAGTGACCTTACCTATTGTCTTCGATTGGAGATTTTCATTGATTAATTGGCTAAAGATGGCTTCTGAAGCCAACATGCCACTTTTCATTGCGGTGTGTGTCCCTTTAATCTTCGGAACGTTCATGAGTCCAGGGCTGCAACCAATTAATAATCCACCTGGGAAGGTGAGTTTGGGTATTGACTGAAGAGGAAACAGAAACAAAGGTGGTTGGTTGGTTTGGGTTTGGTGGGTTGGTTGTTTTTTCATTTTTTTAAGTGAAAATAACATTCTGGAAATGAAACTGGCATGAGGCTTGAGCATCCTTTACATTTTTAGACTTGCATGTGCACTACCTAAAAATACATCTAGTTATTCCATTTAATCAAGAGATTTTGCCATAGTAAGCAAGTAAGAATATAGGCATTGACAAGACATTTTCCTTTTGTCCTCTCTCCAGTTGCTTTGTCTGCAATAAGACTGTGGTAGAGTCACACACTGATACTGCTTTCCTTCTCCAAGTTTAAATGAATTGTTAAAAAAACAATTTGCCTTCCACAGAGTAAACTGTATGCATCTCATCTAATAGTTTATTACTCGATGCCATTTTTCCCCACAACTTGTTTCCATGGAACTGCACAGTGTCCTGCACTGCCCTCTTTCCCCTCCAACCCCCACCAATTTTATAAGTTGGTCAGCAGCCAACAAGTGTATTTTTTGTGCAAAAATCATTGCCTTACATTGCCCATTCTGTAAGCAGCATAATGTCACTGAGGACAGTTAACTCACAAATCTAAGACAGCCAGATGACCTGCAAACATTGAATTATTAATACGCTATGTTATATGCCTGTATTAACTAAGCAGTACCTCAACTAGTAAGGTAGTTATTCTCGCCTTCTTCCAAAGAGATCAAGATTTTAGGCAGGGAACAGCTCCAGAACGTTGACTGGCTGCAGCATTTTGAGCAGAAAGCTGCCATCAAATGCTAGGTCTGAAATGGCTGAAGCTAAGCTATGAACGTAGTATTCCTCCAAAAGTCTTCAGGACTGGGCAGCACTTTTATTAAAGCTGCCTGTAAGAATTAATTTTAATAGCCTAAATAATTTGACCCCAATTAAGTAGTTTGATTTCATGAAAAAAAACAAAAATGTTTTCCTTGAAATTCAAGGTGATTTGAAACAAACATTTTGTTTCTTCTGCTTGTTCAATTGTTCTGTTTACTGTTCCCCCAGGGTTGGCCACTTTTGAATATTCATATTGTAGTCACAAAAAAAATTGTACTACACAGCGTTTCCCCTGTGTTTTGGGCAATTTATTTAATCACAGGTTTAGTGATTTGGTTTGTAGGAAAGGTAATTTAGGCTGAAATCACAACTACACATCATATCTTACTTTTCAGTGACCAGAAGTTCAGCTATAGGACAGTATTTCAAAGGGATTAAGTATGCAGCATGTCCTCACTTTTCACATGACCCTGGCTCAAAACAGTTACTCTGTCATATCTATTATGATGCAATGACGTATCACTGACATAAGCATAGAAAGACTTCTTGACTACATAAAAAGATGGTTTCTTCTGCAACAACTGTTTCAGTGAACAGATACCTAGTGGTACAAAGGAGATTAGTCATCACCCACAGTAGCTTTGTTAGCAATTCTCATCGTTAGTACTGTGACAATTGGTGCCTGTTTTCACAGTCCATTCATGGAGCTGAAGGAACACACCATGCCAGCATGTCACAAGTCCTCCCTGCCCCTGAGATACAGGGTGAAACCCTTTCAACCTTCAGCACTTGAAGAAGCCACTACTCCCCTGGCATCAGCCAGGGAAAACAAGGTTGCTTTGGAGGAGGGAAGAAAGGGACAGTTGCTCCCTGCAGTCTTCCACACAAACACAGACACATTCTCCTGCAGTTAGCTCAGCTCTGCACTGAAAATGTGTTAAGCGAGTCTAATGTTTGACACTTGAATTGGTCATCAATATGAAGGGGTTTTTCTCCAGATATTCACAATATGCCTTGCTCAGCAACAGCAACACCTTTTCCACCCCCACCTGCCCAAAACTCTTAAGTCTTTTCAAACTTTTTTTTATAAAATGGGGACAAAACAGAGGATGCATGGGAATTTTTTAAGTGCTTGATTTTGCAATTTTAAGAAATAACAGCTTGTCCTGTTTTCCAGCTGGGATGGAGTGAATTTTCACAAGAGGCTGTGAAATTTTCACATGAGGCTAAGTTAATTTTCACAAGAGGGGTATTCCATACCATATGACATCATGCCCAGTATATCAAGGGAACTGGCAGGGGAGGAGGAGTTGCTGCCTGGGGACAGCTCAGCTCGGATTTTCTGGGAGGTGAGCAAATTGCACAGTGCATCACCCACTTTGTATATTTTAAGTACTGTTGTTGTTATTTTCCTCCACCTTTGTCATCCCAGTAAACTCTCCTTATCCCAGTAAACTTACCTTTGTCTTCCCATTGTCCTCCCTGTCCCATCAGGAGATGGAAGAGTGAGTTAGCGGCCAGGTGGTGCCCAGCTGCAGGCTGGGGGTAAACCAGGACACAGGAAACTGTCCCCTCCCTCCACACATACCCAAAAGCTACAAATTAGGGAACCATTCAAGAGTGTTTATTCTCTCTCACACACCAACTTAGCATCGCTACATCTTAAAGAATATAATAAGGTTATTTGTAACAAAAAAGTTTAGATAGATGGTAATTTCATACACCTATTTAATGCAATCCTGTCACCAAAATGAAAATTGGAGCTACAGAAAAACTTACATAAGAAAATATTCCTGGACTCCAGTGATGCAAATGAGTCAGACTGCTAGAGTTATTAAGCAAAGAAACACATGCAAAAGAAGAGCTAATCTTAAAAATCTTCCTAAGTGACTCATCAATAAAGCCTTTTTTTACTGAAAGCATGGATTAAAAAAGCCATTTAAAAGTATGACTTCATGATAAACTAGACAGTTATATCTACAAAAAATTAAAAAGCCCAAACACCACAAAAAGCATGGAACAATGCAAAGCAGCATGTTGTTTGAAGTTCAGTGAAGAAGTCCAAAGATTAGGCAGAGATGTGCAAGAGCTGTAGCCTTTCTGTCTGTGTAACTTAGCACAAACAATGTCTGTAAGTGACTTAAATACCATGTTCTTTCTGCCATATGTTTCAAGCAGTGTGAGGAATATGCAACTGAAGTCACAATCTGGTGAATTCAAAGACAGATTCAAATTCAGTAACTATCTGTCATAGAGACACCAGTGTGTGCAGTGGGAACAGAAGCCCCTCTTGTATAAAAGCCTAGATGAAAGTATCTTTGCATTTTACATCTTATTAATGTGTTAATAATGGCCCGACAATGGTTTCTGAAATATGTTAGAAACAGTCATGTTACAACATGTGACATATTTTCACTGGAAAGTGGACAAAGTCATCAACCCACCAACTGACTAAACATCTCTCACGTGTGTAATCATGAACCCACGTGACTCGGTCCCAGGCATACCCACTGGTGTCAAAGCTTAACTCCACAAGACTGACAGGAGTTACACTGCTGCTGAAACTCTACTTGTATTGCAGAAGCTTCACAAAGCCACATTCGTACAGAAGAGGAGGTTCAAAACAGAAAGACAGAGAGCAGAGTGGAATCCCGCCTCTGCTCCCAGGCTGCAGATCATAAACACTCAGGCTAGTTTTAAGTTCCAAACTGAAAGGAGCATCTAGAAGGTGATCTGGGAGTCCAGGACACACAGCCCGTGTTTCAAGATTCTCATATGAGAAGCTAACAGGTTGAAGGGACTTTAGCTACTACATATAAATTCTAGACACTTTCTCCCGCAAGTTGATCCAACCCTTTGAACTGACCTTAAGTCCCAATGAATAAATTTTAAAAATTTAACCTTTCAGACCCCTTAAGGGAACAACATGAACAAGGTACTCCATCTCCCAAGAAAGCAGAAATTCAAAGTTGTGCATGAGAGATCCTGAAGGTATCTGTACGTGAGGAGGTGAAGTTTCATCTCTGAAGCTTCCATAAAACTTCAGCACTATCACTGACTTAAAGGTCAAGCATTGGAAAAAAATTCCTTCTGCTAGGATAAACAAGTCATTAGGAAAATGTGCCCCAAATCCTACAAAAAATCCTCAGATGAATGGTGCTAGCTCTCTTCTCTGCTGTTCTAGGCACAACAGAGAATTATCTGTAGCATATTTGGTGCTGAATACTTTTGATTGCAATATAAACTCTACCTCACGCCTCATTTAGAAAGTCAGGTGACTACATCAGAAGAATTTTAGTATGACAGCCCAAGTCTAGCAATTCTCAACAGCCAGTATCCAGCAAGATAATAAAAATTTCTGTCCAGAAAAACTTCTGGCCTTATTCATCTTTGTTATAGATCAGTGCAATCTGAATCTACAGCATGAAAAATATGACTACCAAGAACTCAAAGTAAAAAAACTTGAAAAAGTTACCTGAAAACCACCTTCATTCAATGCTCTGGCACCGTAGGCAACCCTTGTTCCACCCTCCAAAGTAGGCTGTACACTTGGGTGGTGCTTCCACCTCTGAAACTCCCTAAATGGATTCAAATAGGGATTTTGATAATCTAAACCAACCTTAAAAAATAAAGGAAAAAAAAAGAAAAAGTGCAACATTAATGAAAACAAAAGGATGAAATTTCAACTAAAGTTTGAAAAGGAATCAATCACACATCACATCAACTCTTTAAATCTATTATACTAAAAGAACCTCAAGATCTTTCTACTTAAGAGAACTACTGTCAAAACCACATTCTAACAGTGTACTAGAAGCAAATCTGAGAATTTGCTCTTGTAAGACTGTTCTCTGACCTACCTGAAACCTGAAGCATGGAAAATAATTAATTGCCTTGTAACCACCTTCCATCTATCTGTCTTTGAAATAAAATAGTGAAATTTAATGAAGCATGGTTTAACGGGCAGGAGAAGTGAGAAAACTTGTATTAAATTTATTTCAAAACGTCTTTGCCTTAGAAAAGCTGGAAAAAGTAGTAAATAATTATTTCTACATAGTTATGTCTTTGCACTCACATATTTTAAACAGTTCCTCACATCGGTTAGCGGAGTCAATTATCAATTCCAATTAGGTGGGCCATTGTAAGAGAGCACAGGGGAGCACTGATGAAGGCATAAAACAGAGGAAAAAAGACTTGGCCAACTGGCTGGCTGCCTAGGATTTGATCTTCTGCATTTGAGAATTTGCTCATCTGCATTTCCCATCTTTAATGTCCCCTTAAAAGGACTTATGTTGCTGGATTTTCTGAAGAAAGGGATTATTCTGGTTCATGTAAGCTTTATTTGAGACAAGTAACAAAACGTAAAACGAGACAGCAACAAGCAGTACAGCAATTTCTCTCGCAGCTCACTGCTTTTTAGAGCACTGCTGCATCTACCTTCCTTGCTAGATTACGTTACTGAGCAATTTTCAAAACAAGTGCAAGGTAATCCTATTCCAAGAATCAGCTCAGATTGATACAGCTGTGAAGTTCGAAGACAAAAACCGTGCTTCTATGTTCATACAAGAGTTGATTTTCTTCTACCTGAATCAGAGAGAACATGAACATCACCGATTGCCATTCTCTGTAAGAATCAAAGCTATCTACCCTTCTTAAAACAAAGAAGATGCAAAAGTCTATTGTGCGTACTTATTCATTCCCATAACAGAAATCCACACAGGACAAGTATGCTTGTCTGAAAAAAGCTAACAGGTTTTTCCAATCTTTCCTATAAAAGTTAAGACAAAAAATACAGCTTTCACCCCTCATACACAATCTGGAACCCTTATGAAATCTAGGGTACCAAAGGGTCACCCTCAATGCCATGTTGCTAAAACTCCAGATTGTGTCCCTGCCTCTTACAACATCTGTGTGTAAAGCACCAGCACTGGATAAGCAGTGCACACTTCATTTAGGACTGCAGGTGCTGGAAAAACATTTCCTACCTTGTTCCTTGCATCACTGCCTGGTGGAATAACAGTCTTACTAGTGATCTCAGTGCTTCTGATAAAGAGGCAATAAGAAGGAAGAAGCTGCCTAATTCAGAAAGACAGTTGCTAAAGAGGGCAATTGGATAGGGGTGAAGAATGATAAAGCAGCAGCTGCAGATCTCAGAAAAGAAAGGGATGCTGCTTGTGGAAGCAAAACTGTGGGGAGTTTCCAGTTCAGATGCTTCTCTCAAAGAGCATGTGCACCCAAAGTTGACCCACAAATGAGTAAACCAAATTGTACAAAGTGTACATTATTTAGCTATTTCCTAACTAGCAAAACATTTGTAAGTTTTGCTTAATCATCTAGTTTTGGCTTTACCAAAATCTATTTGGTTTGCAAAAAAAAAAAAAAAAGTTTTCCATTTTGTTCTTAGTAACAGACACTGAATTAAAGACAGATTAATACAACAAATTAATCTTCCCTAAAACAAGAATAAACACCCATAAAACTGAGAAAGAGCTGTATTTGGTCTGTTGCTATTCTTGTGTTTTCATCTTCACATTAGAGAAAATCAGCTGCATTAAAATGAAGATCAAACAACAACAAAGCCCAGAAAAAACAACTTCACTTACCACAAATCCAAGAGCAACTAAAGGTTCACCCTCATTTAAATGGTAAAGAAAGGACCCTCCATACGTATGTCTGTCTAAAGGCCAGCCTACAGTATGTTCTACTCTTCCTGGTTTCCATTTCTTTTCATCAATAGTCCATAACTAAAATGAAGATCACAAAAAAAAAATTAGTTTCTATTTCAAATGGCCTTTCAATAATAAAAGACAAATACACAATTAAGTATAGAAGAAAATTAATTTACTGCTATGACCAATACATAAGCTCACACAGCAAAATACCAGGTAATAAGAAGAAACTTTTTTTTATTAACAAGTAAGAATTTACTAATGCTTCCCTTTCTTGAATTGCTGCACATTGTAAAACGTGACTGAGACTCCAGCACTACACCCAAAATTTTCATTCAACCACACGATCCTTTATATTAGTGACCCTGATAGATACTTCTGCTAAGGAATGCAATGCCTACATTTATTCTTTTGTTTAAAAACTTTATTTTTTCATATAAATCCCTGCAATTTCTTCACAAGTTTTTCAAGGTCAGGCTTAATACTACATCTGAGTTGATCTAAATATTGGCTGTCAAAAAGGTTGTCCTCTCTCTGTGCTCTCCTACACATCTGCAGTACTCATCTGACCCATGGCGAACTCACAAAAGGATCTTCACTCAGAAAAGCACTGACTCACTAGTGGGTCAATTTTCTGCGCATGTCACAAAACATCTGTATGCCATGGAGTTATGTGCCAGGTGCAGTTTAATGACCGAGGGCAGCTGAGCACCATCAGATCAGCTCAATCAGGGAGGATACATCTACATCAATGTTCCAGCTCGGACTAAGGACCATACTGTTGAGCACGACTCCTGCCTGACTCCTCCAGTTTACTGTGCCACAGAAGGCATGAACTGGGTTCCCTTCACAGGGAAATGAGCCATAAGACAGGCTCCAGAAGTCAATCTAAAGCATTCCAATCATAAAAGGGCACTCACTGGACTAAAGAAAAAATAGCCTGCTATGTGCATAGTATGGGTATCAGCTCATCAGCACAACCTATTTCACTACAGGTCAATTCTTACTGGACTGTACTATTTGCTAACACAGACACAATCTCATTTCTGCTTTATTGACAACCTAGGTATTGAAAATTGTAAGGAAGATTTACATCATGTACGGAAACATTTACAGAGTGGTTATACTCTGCAGAAGCATAAACTAATTATTTAATAAATATTTTGTAGAATATGTTATAGTAAAACTCTGAAGTTATTCTAAATAATACAGCTCTTTTCCATAAGTGGTATTTCCCTATTATAAAATACTTCAAAAAGAAAACCTGATGCTTATCATTTAGAAGGTGTTTCAGAGAGCATGAGTCATCTTCTGGAACAGCCCTTTTCTCTCCTCCCTACTGAATACACAGAAAATCCAGGAAAACACAGGAAAAATCCTTCCCCCCCTTCCTCAGGTACGAAAACCCCCTAAAATTTGACTCATCCTTCTCTCCTCTATTAAAAATTCTGAAATCAGGTTTCACAAATTAATGTAATTTGAAACCGTATCAGAATGTTAACAGAGTGGATCCACCTCTAGTTATAAAACAGAATAAGAGGAGAAGCAGCTGAGATGAAGCTGTCAAGATTCAGGGATTGTCTTCTCTGGTCACCTTCAGACTAGCACAGATTCTTAAGTCTGAAAGTGTAACTCAAAAATCTGTCATTCTAACGTTTTACATAAACAAGCTGGAAAGCAAACAAGCTTCCTTACAGCTTCACAGTATGTTCCTTAGTTAAAATTATGCAGGTGATACCTCTTTCAGTCCAATGCCATAGCTCTGGGGTTGACATTTCTCCCTTAGATTGTATTTTTTGTACAGCTGTTTGGCTAGGTGCCCGTGACAACCTTCAGCAAAGACTGTGACTTTAGCGTGAAGTTCCAGGCCTCTTTCAAAGGTAGCCTGCAAAAGTAGAGCATTTAATCAGCAGCTAGATCTGTGCCACACCAAACTCACAGCAAGAAACTGGAGGACAATAAAGTTATTTTATATTACTTTGTGGCATCGCCCAGAACCTAAAACCATTGTGAACTAAGGCTTTAGTCAAGTTGTCTTTTCCACCTAACCGTGATGCACCCCTGGCAAACCTAAGGGGGTATCAGTAGAGCAACACTATAGTTAAATGCCATTCATTACTGAAGAAGAGAGCATTTTCCAGATCGAAGGATGTTTCCATCACATCTGCTCGTGCAAAGGAACCCTAACAGGAGAAATTAATCTGTAACTTCACAGCTTCATTTTTGCTCATGAAGTCACAGTACAAAAAAAACATGGTCCCCCCTCACACACACCTATGACAGAAGCTAGACAGACGCACCAGATCAGAAAAACCTTCATCACCCCATCCACAAAAGAACTCAATACCTCAGAGTAAAGTTACAATATTACACCGATCTTACATTTTAAAACTTACAGTAAAATGAAACTAACTTCAACTGCCATTATTTATATTAAAAAAAATAAATCAGAAATTCCAACAATGAAATCGAGAGTAAAATAAGTGGAACCAGCACACTCATGTATGAGCATGTCACCCACTTATGTGAGCACAATAGACAAGAACACGACTAGATTATATTTGCTATTTCAAGTATATATAAATCTTGCCAGGAAGGAAGGAAAAAAGGCTTGATTTGAGACAGAAAGCTTAATGTTAAAAAGATACTGAAAACAGTTTTGAATGAAGATATCCAGTAGTATCCAACAAAACTATCTCAAGGTAAGCCAGTATACACTCAGGAGAAGCTTATTGCTTTGGTTTTAGATTGTCTCTCAGATGAGATCTGCTTGTAACTTACTGGTTGGAGCCCTCTAAAAAAGGCTAACAAATGAAAGTATTCCTTTTAGCCTGGAATTACCTTTAAGCAAGAATTACAAGATTTTGCCAATTTTTTGGTGTATTCTTTGAATTTCTGATCATCAACCTGAAAATTAATCTCAATCACTAAGCAAACTACAGGGACTTACTAGATCTAAAGATTAAAAATATATACTGTTAAATTTGAAGTACATTTATACAAAATCAATTAACTGCATTGTAAATACCAGAAATTCATTTATTTGAATCACTTCTGTAATATGCACAGTTCTAGTTCTCAGTTAACATCCTCCATCATCTAAACAAAAAAACCTCAATCCACAACTTTTTACTACGTATTTTACACCACTAGCACTTGTGATTGGTGCTGACTACAAGGTGAAACACTATTCATTAACCAGAGTCTATTTGATTAGGCTCTGTACAAACACATTAAAGATATTCTTGCCTTAAACGTTATGCAAACTCTGTTCCTTTACCTGAACTTTTATATGCTGGAGGTATCATCAGCTGACCTGAATGTTAAAACATGACTACTCAAAGTTTGCGGTAGTGGCACACTAATTATGTATATTAAAACAGTTAATAGACACATTCTTGCAGAATAAGTGGGGATGGGGGAGGGGGGGGAGATATCTAGGTTTTGAGGATGCTTTAATTAAAAAAATAATCATAGCTCATTCCCATTTAAAAACCAATCCCCTAATTAATCTTGATTATGGCAGCAAGTTGTGTGCGTTACTTGTGCCCTCTACTGGAGATAACGCATACTGACAACAAGCCCGATACTCCGCAGAAGAAATGACATCACTTTTCCCTGCCACCCCACTTCTCCAGTGGCGATATTCTCTAAAAATAAGTCTTTTCTTCTCATCCCTTCCTTAAAGTAGAAAGATAACCCATGCTTTTACGTGAAAGTGGATACTTCTTTGGAACTCTATGGAACTAGTAAGAAACCTCACAAAAGAAAGATCTTAATAAACCCCAACTTTTACCCAGAATTTCTGTAGCCAGATAATTCTGTGTGAAAGCTGTTCTGAGTTACTCTGAGGTGCTGGATTCTCACACAGGGAAGTGATATGCTTACCACACGGTCTGGATCCCACTAAAAATCAGCCAAAGTCTGACACTTAGGGCAGGGAGTTACTTTCTGGAGATAGAAATGTGACCAGGCAGCAAAAGCATACAGTCAGTGTGTACCCTGCCCCCAGAAAGGTAGACAGTCTGTCAGCAAATGTGACTGCAGGTGTAAAGATCAATGAAAATAAATCAGCCAGACACACACTCACATGTTACCAGTTACCAGCTGAACAATGGCTTTCTGTTTCATCTTCGTACATTTTTTCCAGGAGTTCCTGGAATCCTTCTCTCCATTTCCTCACTGAACATACACCAAAGCACGCTTTCGATAATTCCTTCACATCACCCTCAAACAAACCTCCTTTCTGTGATGGCTTCTTCTACTGATCTCAGAAGAAGTTTTCAATATTCTGAGACCAGAGCTTTGATGGGTAATCAATCCATTTTATATACAAAGAGAGAAAACAGGTACTGAATTTTGTACTTAGGCTGCAGCAAGACTTCTGATGGTGGTAAAAGCAAATATATCACAATAATCAGACACCTAATTAGGGGGAAGGCAGCTACTTACTTTAGGTGCTCCGTCCTTTTGAATGCCTACATCATTAGTTGCTATCCCCTTCACGCTACCGTCTTCATGAAAAAGAACCTTTAGAAATATTTAAACAAACAAACAAACCATTTTAATGACCTGCCCTTTTAATCCATTCATAAAAGGTTCTAAAGCAGATCTTGTAAGCACTACATCTTTAATGGCCAAACTTGAAGATTATGTATTTATTAACATACTGTATGATCCACTTGCACTTTGTTGGATCTGGGATAGGGAGTTTAGACACTGAAACAGAATTTTCAAAATGCATTTCTTTCAAAAGGGTTGCAGAAATAAATTGGGAGTGAAGAGAGCTCCAAAAGACACTTGTCACTTACACACTGACGTCCTTATTACCTCAGCTGCTGCATAGCCTGGATAAACCTCAACACCCAAAGCTTCTGCTTGTTCGCCGAGCCAACTCACAAAGTGGCCCAAACGTACTATGTAATTTCCATGATTAACCATCGGAAGTCCTAGGCAAAAAAGACACACACACATAAACCATAGAACACTAAGCAACACAATAAAAGTTGTATACATCAGATGTTGGATCATCTTCTACAATTCCTATCTTCACAGTAACATCATGTGTTGCTGCAGGCATCATCTACAGGGATCCTATCACTGGAAGCTATCACATTCCACATAGACCTGCTGTAGTACCTCGAATCAAATACATTGTTTCATTCATGGAAAAGCTGAAAAAGGTACTGAGAAAGAGGACTCATTGCTGCCTCACCAAACTGTACCTGGAAGAATTGGCACTGGAATTCTAGATTGCTTTGTTAAAATTCCAAACTTGTCTTCAGTCACAGGAGTATGAAGCGGAGCCTACATAAAAAAAAGATAGTACTGAGAGTTACGTTTTTCTAGACAATCCAACAAAAACAGCAAATAAACTGAACTAATTGAAATGGCAGTCAATTAAAGGTTTAATAAAGCACTTGTATAGGAAAGAATCAGAAGACAGTAGATAAATACCTTATGAGGCAGTCATCAGGTAAGAATTAGAACTGTGTAAAAGAACTGGGTCAGAGCACTGGCTTATGCTAAATCAATATTCTAGACCTTCCTAAGGCAGGCAACTCAACTTGCACATTTAGTCTAGTAAGACAAAATAACTAGCCAACAGATGCTTCTTGCGGCTCCAGGATGACAGCTGTCAGCCCATTAGATGGCAGTTCTGGCAGAAACAGTAGCTCATCTCTTGTTATCCTCCTTGCTAAAAGCATATTAGGCCTTCATTACACCACTACGTCTGCACAAAAATCAGTGCACTGTGCATCATTTCCTAAGACAACATGCAGAAACTGGTCTGGCATTAGTAAGACTCTAGCCCCTTACTGCTTGTGCACGGGAGCTGGATTCTGTGCAAACACAGTGAGTGTAGCACATCCCAGGACGCACCAGACACACCCAGCGAGACCACTGTACCAAAGAGCAAAGGCCACAGCCTATCTGTGTAAATATAAAAGCTTAGCACTGTTGAACTAGAGGAATCAGACTAAAAAGAAAGTAGTGTTTTGTGTTTGGTTTGTCTTTTAAAATGCTCTTAAGTATCAATGGTACCAAGGTACGAAGTCACACCAGAATGAGTTGGACGTGGAGTTCATTACAAACTAGTGATTAATTGCAATGTTTCCATGCTCATACATACCCCTCGCTCCTTCCAGTCTGGAAAGAGTTCTTCTAAGGACCTTGGCTCAAGACAAGCACCAGACAATGTATGTGCACCAATCTGCGAAGCCTTCTCCACCAGACAAACACGTATTTCTTTGCTGTGCTCAGCGGCTAACTGTTTGAGTCGAATAGCTGCAGAAAGACCCGCAGGGCCTCCTCCAACAATGACAACATCAGCTTCCTCCACAAATCTTTCCATATTTACCCCTTTAGCAGAGGGGAAAAGAAAAAAAAAAAGAGAGATAATAACATAAAGCAATTTCCAGTTTCTCCCATCCTCTCTCTTACTAAAATCTTCCTCTGTGATTCTGGCTACTGGGTATCTCAGATTTATTACTTTGCATAAAAGGAGGATAAATTTTCAACAGAATCCCTACTCCAGCTCTTGGAAGAGTGCAGGACATTAGCATCCCAATGTAAAATTAGCTCTATTTAAGTCACAAGGAGATAGACCATAGAACTCAATCTCTATGCACCAAGAGTAAGTATCATCCTAGAATGTTAAACTTAAGAGCCCAGTTGGCTAGCTGTATCAAAGACACGAAGTGAAACACTAGGTAAGGCAGAAAGAAAAGAGATCCTTAGCTAGAACACATGACTCTATTTTACACTAATTAACACGTACCATTTATGTAAGTGAAGCCATTAAAAATGCTGAATGTAGAGACAGAGATGCCCAGAGATACAGATAACTCTTATTTTCTAACGAGCTCTCGTGGTAATAACAACTGAAAAAGTCCCAACAGATACATACCTGACACAATTAAATATTTTTGTGACTAAAGCGTAAGCTGCTTATATATATTATTTAAATAACTAGGATCAAATTTAATCTGGTGGTATTTTATAGCACTAAAGACACTCACTGTGAGATAGCAACCACAAAATTTCATTTTGAATGCAAGTACTGTATCTAAGAGTACAGAATTTCTGTAAAAAGAAAAAAGCAGCAACACGTTTCAGTGTCTTTAAAACTGAGCAATAATAATAAAGAAACTTCTAAAGAATGCATTTTTCCTGCTTACCTTCCCATCGTTTGTCTTTGTCCCGAGGATGAATTGTATAATGCGTAGTTATGCGAGGCACGGAGGCAGTAGATGCACATCTTGCAATATGCACTGATGGAAGGCAGTCTCTCTTTATCAACTTGAGAGCATGAAAACACTGACGTGCTGCAAAAGTATGAAACAAATTTGTCAAATCAGTAATTTTCCAAATTTTTCAACTTTTTGGAGACACAAGACAAATATGATACCTCTCCTCACAAAAGGCTACCAGGTGATGTGACGATGAGGAACACAGATTTTTGAATTTTGAAGTTAGGAATGCGCTATGTAATTTTATATTAAAAATAAATAATAAACATTAAAAAATAATAAAGACTTTCCTCTTTAATCACCCTTCGCAGGATACCACTCTACACTGGCTGGCCGTGTGTAAATGGGTAAAACACATTTTAAATTCCAACTTCATTTTGAACTTCAAAAGATTTGTTTCAGACTTCATTTAAAGCTTCCAAACAACTGTAGAGCTAGGGCACACAAGTTCATTTCGCCTGACATCTCAATGTGTGTTGAGTCACACAGTTTGGGCTATTGACACTAGACAGTTCGTCTAAAGTAAATGCCATAGTCTGCACTAAAAGCTCAGACTTAAACCCAAGCGTAACTTTAGCCAAAGCTAGGAATTCTTCCTCTAACTTTCCTCTTTCACAAAAAAAAGACATGTGCAATTTGTATTGAGAAAAGGAGTATGGTCAGCACCCAAACCGGTTATAGCTAAAAGGCCTGTGAGCTAATGCACCTTGACAGCTATTTTTCCTTCCTTTAAGGATTCCTTTTTTTCTAATTTCAGGGGTGAAGGAGGAGAATATCGTATATAGAGTATTTCCACTAAATTACCCGAGTAAAATCGCCACCATCCTACTACCAACGTGTTCTTTTGAGAATGGCGATTGGCAAGGGCAGTGCAAACAACTGTAGCAACTGCACAGTGACAGTCAGGACACTGGTCCCTACGTGCGGGGTAATGTGTATTACCTATGCTGGTTTCCAAAAAACGAAGGGGCATACGCGTTACATGCCACCTCACAGACCAACACAATGCCTTAATAACCCGCACGCAGTTCAGCCTGGGCCAGCGCTCACGCACAGCTCCGCCCTCCCGTCCAGGAGCACCTTCAGACGGACAGAGGCCGCTGGGGCAGCGGCCGGCCACGGTTATGCCACCCTTGACAGCGCTCAGCGACCTCCGCCCGCAGGACTTCCCCCTCTCCACCCCCCGCCCGCGGGACTCCCCTCGCCCGCGGGACCCGCTCCCGGCCCAGCGACTGCCCCGCCGCCCGGACACCCGGGCGCGCCCCAGCCGCGACCTTTGCTCTCCTTCTGCGCCGCGCCAGCTGCCAGCTCCGCCCCACCGAGCGGCGGCAGCCCCAGCCCCGTCCCCTACGGACGGTCAGCCGCTCCCGGAGCGAGCCGGCGCTTTACCTCGGCTAGAGAACGGACAGCAAGAGAGTAGCATGGCGACAGCCCACAACCCTCCTCGGCACCCTCCGCTACTCGGCGACTGCCCCGCGAACACCCCGCCGACGCTCGGCCACGCCGCGCCTGCGCACTCGGGTCCCGGAGGGAGTGCGCTGGTCCCGCCCCGTCCCGTCCCGCCGGCAGGACTCCAGCCCCCAGGTTTCCCGGCGGCAAGACCCATCCCAGCTTCCCTGGCGGGTCAGCGGCCGGTACGAGGGCAGTCACTCACCTGATTTACGCGAGAGACGCTCGGAGGAAACGCGGTGGAGAGGTTGAAGCCGCGAGGCCCTGCGGCAGGAAGGAAAGGACTACAGCTCCCAGTGTGCAGCGCGACGCCCGTAACCCCGACCCGCGCCCCTCACCAGTGGGTGCCGAGGGCCAGGCCCGGGCCGGAGGCGGGACTCAGCGCGGGATGGGCGGGACGGGGCGGTGTCTCTGAGCGAAGCGGGACATGGCCGAGGTGGAGTCCCTGTCTCCCGCCGCGGTGCCCGAGGGATCGCCCAGCGCCGGGCCCCAGAGGACCCGCGCCGGCAGCGAGGGGTCGCGGCCCTTGGCCGGCGATACGTGGGAGATGCTGGAAGAGGTGGAGATGCAGATCGGCGACGTGAGTGTCAGCGCGGCCGGCGGGCGGGCGGGGATCCCCTCACGGAGGACACCTGGGGAGAGCTGGGCGGGTGTCGGCGACCCTCAGCCCCTAACTAATCTGCCCTTCCTCCAGGCCGCCTTCTCGCTGGCGAAGATCCTGGAGGCAACGTCGGCAGTGTCGGCCCAGGTGGAGGAGCTCGCCACCAAGTGCTCGGAGAACGCCCGGTTCCTTAGAACATGGCGGGACCTGCTGAGGGAGGGGTACGAGTCCCTGAAGCCCAGCGGCTGACCCTGACCCGCTTGTGTCGGACTGGGATGCGGTTCTTCCTTATTAAACGACCTTTTTTAGGGGCTTCACGTGGGCTTTTGTTTTCTCTCAGCCCGGAGTTCTTTCAGAGATAACTTGATGACTCGTGTGGATGTTGTATGTAAGTCACTGAGTAGAAGTTTGCTTAGGGAATCGGTTTTGACTTTGTTTGAGCTGCAACATAAGAGTCTAACCTCACACGTGAAATACTCTCCCTTTGTTTTTCTTCCCCGCCGCCCCCCCGCCCCGGTGCTGATGTGGTGGATACAAAGTTAGTATCTGTGATACATCCCGAACTCGGTAGGGAAGTGGTGTCCTGCAAAGAGGTGTTATCGGCCCTCTTCTTTTTAGAGCTCTGGCCAGTGCAAACGCTGCCAATTCCAGAGAAACTTCTTGATCTGACTTCAGTTTTTCTATGCACGCTTTTTCTTCACGTTGAGGATGGGATCATATGGCAAGTTCTGGCTTATTTACGAGCTTTAGATAAGCCCCATATTCAAACCTTACTATTTTTAGCAATATTGCAATATATTTTATGAAACTAGCGTTTTTTGCAAGATGTTTGATTACCACAAGCAATTTTACAGTATATTTTGTTGTAATAAAGTGCCTTATGGTGGACCATGTGTATCTGAATTGTAAGTTTAACAGCCTTGTTTACCGATAGGGTGGATTATTTTGAATTACAAGTAAAAGCTTGAATTGGTTAGAAAAGAATCTGTGAAATGTATTCTCCCATCTCTCAGGAGGCATGGTAGAGCTTTTTCAGCCTTAGGTCCTATATTCTGTCTTTGCCTTAAGCAGTTACTAGTTATTTAGTCTAGAGCTTTTGGTCTGAAAGATTGCTGATCTGTAGAAAGTAGCTGTATTGAAACTCCTGTACCTTTACCCAGAGCAAGGTGAAAAAAGTAATGCTGAAATGCTATGGGAGGCTGCAGGAAAACATGGCTGTACCATGATTTATTAATCTGCCTTATTTTTACTGATAGAAGGACTTTTTAAAAGACAAAATGTAGTTTTCATATCAAAACAATAAAGATGTTACAAAAAATTCTGAAATAATGGTTGTTCTTACTTTACTCATAAAAACTCAGATGACATTAAATATATTCATAATCAACTTAAGTGAAAACCAGAAGTAAAGCTGAGGACAGGCATCCTTGCATATCCCATCAAAAGATGTTACAGTCAGAGAAGACCCCTCAGAGTACCTAAGTTCTGTTAAATTGATTCCTCGTTACCCCAGATAAAGACTATCCATGTGAAGGATTTCACTTAGCTGGTTTTTAACCCCACAAGCCAAAATGTTGCTGAGCATCTTGGAAAAGTAGTAATTTTGTTCAGCAGGTAATCTTTTATTTCAATAAAACATACAGTAGTGGAAACAAGAGGTTTAACAATCTTCAATTTCAAGATAATCCAAAGTTCTGTAAACAGTTGAAGTGTGAGTCACTTTTCATATTCCACTTCTTAAGCTGTCAAGAAGTTAAGTGCAAACATTGGAAGTGTCCTTAAACTTAATTTTTAAAAAGCTTCAAATCATCAATGCAGAAGCAGCATTTCTTTTAACTTAAATGTGCTTCTGGGCTGCTGGACTGCAAACACAGTACCGAAAGAACTAGGGAAGTTGCAGTTGTTCATAATGAAAAATATTCTTTCCAGTAAGCATATGTGAAGGAAATGCCTCTAAAGGATTGTTTCAGGTGGCTTTGTTGCTTATTTGTTTGTCTTATTTACCCTTCTAATGCTGGGAAGTAAAATAATGCCCCCAAAAGTGCTGAATGGCTGTGCTCTTTCAATTAGTTTCACTGTAACACATCCAATCAGATGCACAAGGTCACGACACCTATTAGGACTGATAGTTTTCTAATTGGCTGTCTCCCATTATTCCACGCACGGAGTTAGACATCTTCAGACTGAAATTTGTTCAAGTCTGCAAGCTCTGGGCAGTTATTTATGGTAGCTCATTAAGAAACCCGAGGAAAAGAGCAGCACCAAGACTTTGGGATGCTCAGTCCAGTTTTTCCTGGGAAGGGTGCACTTCGGAGGGGAGAAGTTTCCACCAGTTACAGCTGGGGGATACTTAGTTGAGAAAAGAAGCTCTTTTTATTTTTTTGTTCCTCACAGTTTTGGTAATGCTGACTTAGACCCATCATTACAATTTCAGGATTGTCTTCACATTAATGAAATAGTTAAACTTTGACAGAGAATAAATTTTTTGCTTGTTTGGCTGTGATAGACACAATAAACTGGTCTAATTATGAGAATTAAATATTTTTCTTATAGAGTTGTTTCTTCCTAAAGATTGTAAGAGCTGATGTAGCCACAATAGAGCCAGTCAGAAATTATGAGGAGAAAAAGAATGAGGAAATCCATCAAGTCTTAAAAAAATTCAGTGACTGACAGGGGGAATTAAAAAAAAAAGTTTAATGAAAATAACCTTCTCCCACCCTCCCAATAGGTGTTTTTGAAACATTCTGCTTCAGTTCAGTTGAGATGTTTTAAACAACAATTTGGGGTTTTTTCCCCCCAATCCTGGCTTTTGAGAGGAAAAAAATGAAAAAACCCTGACTTCCCCTTCTGATCTAGGATGAGTTGTCAAAACGTCAGGTAGTGCCGTGAGATGGTAAGATCGCTCTGGTGTCAGTTCTACCTGCAGACAGATACACTGCTCCCTCTTCTTCCTGCTTTGGTTCACATCAGCCCAGGTGCCATTTTTCTTCCTCGTTTTTCCTCATTGCTGTAAAGCGGTAAGCCCACAGATGTGAAGCTAACAGTGCAGATGTCACCATGAAGATTCAAAATGTATTTACGTGTATGAATTTAGTCTTGTTGACTGTGTAGTCACCGAAGCATCAGAGGAGTCTGTACAAAGCACAGGCTTGGTTAGCTTTGGCGTGATTTCATGGATTGGCCACATCTCTACCCAAATGAATGATGGACCATATGTTTTCTGACTGTCTTTACCTCTTTTTGATCTTCTTTGTCTGTAATTATACCAAACCTGATGAATCATTTCTTTGAAAGGTCGTGTGGTCAAAGTGTAGAGAAGAGGATTCAAAGCACTATTTATTGGGAGTATAAAAATCACCACCCAAGAAGTTATGGTACCTTAGGGAGGGAAAAAGAAAGGAAGCTGTAACATCCATTCCAGTGTTTGTACCCGTTACTTACACAAGCACTTGCTGCCTGCGCAGCTTCCTGGCAGGCAGAGCGATTATGTACTCCTAGGCTGAGTTCCTGTCACAACACGAACTTTTCCTTCTCACTGTTATGCTCACAACTGCTCTCTTACCTCCCTCTGTTTCCAGAACTCCCTGCAAAACTGAGCATTTTTTACTCTCCCAGCAGTGCCATTAATCCCTTTTACTTTTCTGTACCATAGCTCCTGATTTGCCCTGGCGCATTTCTTCAGGCTGAGCCCCATTTTCTTGCCCCAGAGTTTTTTGTCTCTGTTTTTCTCTCTATCTCTTCCTCTGATCTCTGTTCCCCATCCTCTTCTCACAACTAGTGACATCCAATCCTAACCTGTCCTAAGGAACCTGCTTTAGCAGTGGGGTTGGACTCAATGATCTCTTGAGGTATCTCCCAACTCCTACAATTCTGTGACTCTGTGGTTCTAACCTGTGTGTCCTGTCCTGCAAAGCAATATCCTCCAGTCCTTGCATCCCCTCAGAGGTTGGTTTTCTCCTCTGCACCAGGACTTCTCCATTCTTCCCCCCACAAAAGGCATGGGATAAGTTCTCCTTAGTTCCTTCTTGCCCTGTTTGTAAGAGTTTCTGTGTTCACACCAGCTTCCTTTCAAAGGTTTCCTACTCTTGTGCCTATCTCAGCATCTGTGTGTGTCTTTCCAGCACCCCCTTCTCATCCTTACTCTTTGTGAGGTAAGTCAGCTTGTTACCTGATGGGCAGGCAGAGAAGGGACAGGATTAATGTGCTGAAAGATGTTATTGGTGCCCTTCTTTGCATTGTTTGATTTATATTGTGCAGGTTGGAACTGTTCCAACCTGCACAAAAAGCTTCATTCTGTCCCAGCTTCTGGCTTTAGGACTTTGTTGAAATATCAATACATTCCTACCCATGCCCATCAGGTTTGCTACAGTTCTGGAAACAAGCAAGTGCTTAGTTCACAAGCTGTCACGGTGTATCCCCAAGGAAAACAAGTGCTACTAAATAAGAATTAAAAACTTCCTCAAATTCAGACAGATATCTATGATGCCTTTAATTTTATGAGACAAGTAATTACTGTTCAACCTGGTTTATCTAATGTAGAACACTCATTTGCTGAACCCAAGATCTTCCTGTAGTTCAGCAGGATTTCTTCAACATTTCTTGACTCAGCATTACATCTGCTTCTACTTTTCATTATATTTTCTTTAAAATTTCTTAGGTGGTTTGAGAACTTGATGAAGCCTTTTAGAAGAGTTAATATAACCGAAAATATTTACCACAATCAACATAACACTCAGATGTTTAAAACATAAGGGGAAACTCTGAACAGGTAACTCCCAGCACTCCTGATCAGCACATAAGACAAAATCCTCTGAGCTAAAACGTTTTCTCACCGACATAGCATTGTGACACATATCTGTGTGTTGAGTCTGTATCCACTATTGCTGATGGTACTGTTCATGTTCATGTGGTCTTTCTAACAGGGTTTGCAATCCCCACATATAGAGGATATTTTTCTGGGATGTACTGGTATTACGAAGAGAAGGGAAAAATATAAGGTGCATTTTTTAATCTTTTAGGTTACCTTATTTTTACATGGGAATATATTCATAGCATAAAGAAAGTAAACAGAGCTTTATATAACTTAATGTTTTGAACTGTAAGTACCAGTTCATAAAAAAAAAGTTATTTCAGGATAACAATTATATTGTTAAATTAAGATAGGAATCACTGTATTGTCTTGAGCCACGTTTAGGCAACAGAACCAGCAAAAGCCAGGAGATGAGAAAAGCCAATGCAATTCAGCCTTGGTTTTCAAGTACACTTTGTACATTTTATAGACTTGAATTTTGGGATTTGCTTTGTTTTCTTTTTTAACTGACTCAAAGATCACTAATCTTTTGTGATTATAGTAATATAGTTCAATGAAGTAGTAAAACTATGTGGTTGCTTATATTGCATGTACATACATACAGACATAAACCAAAGTTCATTGTAGTAATATAGTTCAATATATTGAGGTCTTTCTCTTCTGAAGCAGAAACAGCAATCTTCATACAGACACAGTTAAAACAACCTCACAAAAGAAAGGATATACCTGGTATTTCTACTTGAAGTAAAGAAAGGAGTTTCAAAATAAAAATGGGTATCCAACACAGTGCATCAGTAAATACAATGAAGAAAAAACGTTTAGCAAGGATCATCTCTTTTTTGATATGATTCCGAATTTCAGTAGCTGTAATAGCTGTTTGGTGAACACTGTAGAACATACTCCCATAGGAAAACACAATGATGATAAAAGCTGCCAAGTTTACACCTGTTTAAAGAAGTTAGAATTAGTTATAATTAAACAGCATAACGGCAATTCCATATCACCTATTTGCAGGCTGGGCAGTAAAGGAAAATGTTTCACCTAAAGTACGTCCAACAGATCTGAGTCTGCCTTTACCCGAGCACTGATTTTCCACCTCTACTTTGGTATTTGTTTCATTCATCATCACCTGATAAATGGCAGCAATCTGATCCAAACTATGTAGTTCTTCTCTGGTCTTATCATTGCTCTACTGCCCTGACAACATCTATTCATTCATGAACATAATCATCATTAAGTTGATTCTACTTTCTTAGCCCTTCATGCACTTTAAGGTACATAAGTATTCATCTAATAGAGTACAATATTCAGGCTGGAAAAATTCTTGAAGTACTTATAGGAGCATCTAAATATGAGGTGTGAACATCACAGCAAAGCTATCTTATTTGTTTGAAAACTGAGTACATGTAGCAGCACAATCATACGAAAGAAGAAATGCAACTTACCTAAAAAAATGACAACAGAATAAATCTGACTTCCTGAACTTTCTGTTTGTTCTGAGTGAAGAGGAAAACAGACGCCGTTGGTGCCATAGTAGTTTCTGAAAAATTCCTTATTGCTCAGTGGGATAAAAGCAACAGCAAACCCAATTATCCAGATAAGAACCAAAATGGAAATGGTCCTGCATTTTCTGGGCTTCAAACACCTAAAAGGATAAACTATGCAGATGTATTTTTCCAAAGTCAGGTAAGTCAACAGTAAGACTGACACCTCTGTAGACAGAATAGCCAGCGATCCCACCAATTGACAATGAATACTGTCCATCCACAACTGAGCGTGCTTGTTGTATTCGCCGCGATATTTAAGATCAAAAGCTCCAATCACAAATAAATATATTCCCATCAGACAGTCAGCACCTGTGGGCACAGTGCTTAACATCATTATTTACACATCTGAATTTCCCATTCTCTGTGTATATGTAAACT
>VZTU01029652.1:6039-22293 GCA_013400835.1 Zapornia atra
CAGCAAACCTGTTCCAGTGCAATTCTCTCTCTCACTCATCTCTGTAGGCTCCAAGTGCTGGCAGGGGCTTGCTTCAACATAAGGGTCACAGTGTCTTCTCTATGTCTCCACCTGCTCCATCCAGCGTGGAGCCCCTCCACGGGCTGCAGGTGGGGTCTCGGCCTTTACAATGGGGTTTCTCCACGGGCTGCAGGGGCATCTTTCTCTCCGGCACCTGGGGTGCCTACTCCCCCTCCCCGGCCTTGGTGTCTGCACAGCTCGTTACATCTTCTCACTCCCTTCTCCGGTGGCAAAATGCAGCTGCTTCCAGGTTGTTTTCTCCTATATGTGATTCTCAGAGGCGCTATGACTATCTCTCAGTGGCTTGGCCCTGGTCAACAATGATTCTAGCTTTGGATTGTTTACATTTTGGAGCTCCAGAGAATTCCAGCAGCTCCTCACAGCCACCATTTTCTGCACCCCCTGTTCTTTTCCAGCACCCAACTTCGCAAAACTGTGACAGCCAGGTTAAACTATCTCTTTTCATGCTTATACATTAGTGGATACTCTAGCCCATTTGCCAGAGAGCTTTTTCTCTATTTGTTACTTCTTCAGTTTGAAAACCATATGGAAAACCAGCAAAGAATACAGATAATCTGTAGTAATTCAGATCTGTAACAGTATTTCTCATAGGCTAGCTCGAAAAATCAAGATAACAAAATGCAAACAGTAATTCAAATTTCTGACTTTTAAATGAATCAGGTTAAATGGACAAGTGATATGAAAAATGCCTCATACCTTCCTGAACCATGGGAGATTTGTCACAGTTCTGCCAGTGTGAACTGAAAAGACCCATTAATGATCTACCTCATGCAATATTTACTGCTGCTACATCAAAAGAGTCTGCTTGTTATACTAACATAGCCAGTGCCAACAACACTGCTGCTTTACAGATCAGTGAACAATAATAAATCAGTCAACAACTGACCTCTGGAATTACTGCATCTACTGAAAACTTATCAAGCATCAACAGAATCCCAGCTTTCCTGTCTTCTCCAGGAGCTGCTGTGCTGTGGAGAGCACTATTGCTTCTGTTTGGTTTTTAACAAACAATTGAGAAGGTGGGGAATAGATTTGTTCCTTTTCTTCTACACCTTCATAGTTTACCAAGAAACCTGAAAGGCGATTTCTGAAGTGAAGTTCTTTAATGGATGTATTTCTTGCTCTTTGATTTTCACTCTGGAAATGTTTAATCAACAATAGGGAATTTAATATATTTGTGCTTAAGAACTTAATTTCTCTCTATCACAGAAACAATGGTATAGGTCTTACAAATAAAGTTACCTAGTTTTCATGAATAGAAACACATTTGTGTATAATAGACCCTGTTTGAGCATGCCTAGGTTCAATATTCAGTAGTTCAGTTAGGTTGGCCCTCTTGGTCTCTGAATATCATATGTCTATCACCACAGTCTTTGTTGGGATCATATATGTTATGAAATAATATCAGTCAAACTGTAATCCAAGTTTATTGTAAAATGAAAGCTTAAAAAAAAAACCCAAACCAAACAACTCAGAAATGATATGTACAATTATTAGGAGAAAGATTTGTTTGTCACATTCTGCTGCTTAGGTAATACTTACTCTACTAGAGTAAGTATTATCCTGTTTGAAATTTTGCTACCATGTTAAAGTAATATAAAAAAAATACTGTCTTTTCATTCTAAACTGGAAACTAACACTTCAGTAAGTTTTATACAAAATATGAACTTTACACCAAGTAAGAACTGCATCAATGAATAAATATTACTAAAAGCTTTATATAATTTATAGTTTAACTCAAGTCTACAGCTGTGCACACCTAAAATTATTTTTACTTGTTGCAGTATGAACTTGAGAAAATGTCTTTACATTTTTTATGGTATCAATTAACTAATATTATTTTTAATTCTGCAGTTTCTGAAAACAGAATAAATACCCCCCCTTTGATCAATATTGCCATGCTGAATATTTAAACAATGAGGTAGGAAATTCACTTTGTAACAGAATAAAAATAATCTTTGTTTCCATGTATAAAGTTGAAGATAGATGGCAGAATGCCTGTTACAGAGATTCTGAGTGTATTAGTGCAAACACAACTTTGCACTTTCAATTGTTCATGACAGAGTTGCATCAGGAGGCCAAAAAATTATTCACATATGATATAGCTGCTCAAAGATGAGACAAAAATGCATTGCTCTTTTGAAGCTCTAAGTCATCAATAAAGTCAGAGAAAATAACATTCAAATGAAGCTTCATTTCTGATTCTGCAGAGCCCATTAAAACAAAACAAAATGAAACTTAACCTGATACGTGATCAGAAAGACAGAATGTGTGGGTGTTGCTTCTTGTGATGCCTGATTAACAAATGTTTCCTTTTCTCTGCTTCTCTGATTTATCTTCTGTAACTCCTAAGATAGTGGAAGAATGGAACTATGGATAAAAACTGCCTTTACCATACAGAAACATTATATGATGAAAGACATGCTCCAAAATCCAAAGATATGAAGAAGCACAGTTCATTGGAAATCAGTGAGATACTATAAGTTTTGTACAAACAGCCTTGATTTGACCTTGAGGTATCTCTTTCATCTTTGCTCGTTTAGAATCTTCTCATGGTATAGTCCCAACCAGCAGCTAAGCACCACATGGCTTACTCCTCTCCTATCAGTGATATGGGGAGGAGGGTTGGAAGAAAAATGTAGAACTTGTGGGTTGGGATAAGAACAGTTTACAGGGACAGCAAAAGAAGAGGAAAATAAAACCCGTATTTAGGAAATAATATCTAAAATGAGTGGCATGCTATTTGCTGAGGCCCAAAACCCAGTCTGTCTCCAAGCAACAGCTTCTCCTTACCCACCAGCAATGATATCATATGGTATTGAATACCCTTTGGCGAGTTTGGGCTAGCTGTTCTGGCTGTGGCCCCTTCCCAGCTCCTTGTGAAATTAACTCTATCCCAGGACAAATATCTTTTAGCAAGAGATAATAATGTATGGTTGGTTGTGTTCTCTTCTCCAACTCTTGCCCTGGTAATGCAGTGCTTGAAAGAGATGCCAATGACTGAGGGAAGAGCTTGTCTGAAGTCAAAAAAAGAAAACATTGCCTTTTTTTTTTTTTAATACAGACCACACAGCCAGAAAATGTTATAGGTTCTGTCAGTCATCTGCTGTCAGTCATCTCCTTCTGGTTTTGAGTGGTGAATTATTGCTCTGTGACTGAAGAGAATGTTTGTGTGTATAATTGAAAAAAGAAGAATAAAAAGTCATATCACAGTATTTTCATAATTTGTGTGTTTCATTAAATTCTTAATGATCATTAAAATGATAAATTAAATAATCATTTATTCTATCTTAGTATATTCCTTCCATAGAATTTATGAGACTGAAAACTACAATCCTTTTTGAAACAGATCTGAGAACCTGGGGTATTAGTTTCAATTGTTTGAAAACTACTCCTGAGAACCTGTTTTCAGTCACGATATTTACTCCCTCTTCACACCAACATACAACGTTGTGAGTGGGAATGTTGCCAAAACTAACAGATGAGAAAGAATACATTTCTGAAAGTGAACCAGCAGGTGCTTCAGATAACAGGCACAAGAATCAACCCAGCAACAAGAAAACAGCCCCTCCTGAATATCTGCATCCACAGGAAGAACAACAGTGAGGAGCTGAATTAACTTCAACGTTTTAAAAAATCAGCAGCCACATAGGAAACATTGGTGGCTTTCTAGAAAAAAGTGTGTTGCAGCTTGAAAGAAAACTGTATTGTCACATTCTTAAAAATTATTTAAAAGGGAGGTTACACAATACTAGAATCTAACTACATATATTGACTAGACATGATTAGCTGCTGATACTCTCGCAGTAGTCATTGCATTCTTCTTTTGTAGTTTAGGTGCAATGCTTCAGAAAATGTGAAAATAATCAGAGGGGAAAGAGAACTTTTATGTTCTCTCTTCACAAATACTAAAGGTAAATCCTCAGCATGTTAGCTCCTTGGGGCAGGAACAACATTTTCCTAAATGTCTGGCAAAGTGTTGAACATAGGAAGGCTTAATCCTGTTATATTAAAACAGTAAAATACTCACAAGCAAAAAAAAATCATTGATTCATTGAGAGAGATTTATGAATCAGGAATTTACAATAAACAGATTATAGGGTTATAATATCCCAAATGAATAACATTTTTCAATATTCAGCATTAGAGAAAACCTAGATATATTAAACAGTGTTTTGGTATGAAAATGTAGAAGCTGTATACAAATAATATAAACAATATCTGATTATAATAACAGTAATAATATGGCTGATTAAAAACAACTAAATATTCTAGACACTAAATAAAAGCAAATTAATTTAAAAATGCATGCAGTGTTTTCTTCCATCATATCATTACTAGACAGGCTTACTGCTTTTTGGGCATTTGCTCATGTGTGGATGCTGGGATATAGTTAAATTTCTGTTCATTTTAGCCTTAATAAGATGCTGGAATAAAACACAGGAATTCTCCAAGAATCAAAGAATATTTTATATTTAAGTGTATGGTCAATTTTGTAACTGAAATAATTTGAAATTTGGTTCATATGGAGAAAGGCACTTTAAGTAAAGGCAGTTAAATTGTAGTTATCATTTTGAAAGTGGTCAGGACTTCATTGATGTCTCCCATGAGATTATATTTGCTGCTGAAAACGTAGCTTTACAAATGAATTTCGACTCTACAAAGTGGCCATTAATCTTAAAACATGTAGTGTGTAAGCGAGGTTTCAGGGAAATTTAACATTGTGGGAATTATGAATAGTTTCTTAGTCTATTCTTTAACTCTGTGCATTTATTTTGCCTAGCAGAAGATATTTATGACGAGGTTTTACATTAACTGTTATATAACCTAAGTTGCAGATACCTTATTGTGGAATGAATGCTAAAGTATGACACAGTGACCATAAATTTAGAATTATTATTAATAGGTTAATAGAGAGTAAAAAAAGTCCACTTTGTGCAAATATTAAATCTAACATTGGTTCATAGAGGAAGGCCAGTATCAGTTCTTACTGATGCCTTTGCCAGTGGATATTCTTTCTTTCCTCTCCAGCCTTTAAATCAGTGATAATAAAGCTAGATGTGTGGTTAGAATAAGTCTTACCTGTATGATGATCATAATTTTGGTCCTAGAATTGCAAGGGCAGTTCTCTAGTCTCTGTAATTGTGTTTTTAAATGGGCTGCTAAAGATAAGCTGATTTGGCTGCAAATGTCCACATTGAAGTCGATAAACCACTGGATCTACCAGTTTGATCCTTTCCAGATTTCCATTAACTCTTTAATTTAAAAAAGTAACAGAGCAGTTAATTTGAATAACACTGTATCACTCCAGCAATATTATTACTATGCATTTTTAAATTCAGTCTTTGGAAGACACAAGACATCTAAGATGTTATTGCTCTGCGTAAAACAATTGCTTATGTTGATGTTTAAGGGCAGTTTCAGCTTTTACTAATAGAGAGACACAGCTCCGTTTCTGAAACATCATAAAATAGGTTATTAACAATGTTCACATTATTTTTAACTACCTGCAACTCTTAAGGCAAAGTAAGAACTTAAATCAAAGACAAAATTTGTTTGCATAGTCTAAACAGTAGCATAACACTGATAAATAACAAAAATAACATATTAGGTATCAGAGCTGATAAATTTTATGTTGGTGAAACTAGAAGTGATTAAGCTCGGCTTTACTCTTGGCTATAAAAATGCATTTAATCCTGGCAAAGTGCACTCCCTTCTAACCCAGGAAAACTCCACATTTTTTCCACAAAATGAAGAATAAGGAAAATACATCAGGTTTCCAGTGAAGATGCTGAGAATTTGTCTGAATGATAATGAAAAAGAACTCATTAAAATCTCCATGCTTTGGCCATATTTTAAATGGGTTAAATATTAACCATGTTGATAAAATTTTTCTGCTCAAAACTGATTGCCATGCACTAAGCAATATTAAATTGCTGACTTTTTATTTTTAAAAAATAAATAGCTGTTATGAAGGAATATGTTAAAATATTTCTGTTTGTGAATTAGCTAGAGACTTTTATTTTTCCTTTGAAAACCCAGCAAGTAGAGATAATTGATTAAAACCAGCAACCCTCTCTTTCGGTTATGAGCAATGTAATTGAGAATGGACAACAAAATTAAGTAGCTGTCACAGTTTCCTCGGGTATTGTCTTTGGAATTCGGGAGATATGCAGGTTACAATTTATGTGCTACCTACTGCTACTGTATCTGAGCAATAGCACAGTTAAGCGAGTAATTCAACTTGCGAATTATGTAAACAGGATTGTGTGAGAAAAAAAAAGCATCAAAGTATTATTTTTTTTAATCTGGAAGTTTCCCCACGGTATCTCCACGAGCATTGCTAACATTTCTCACTCTGTACATCTTTACAAGTACTCTTTCCCTAGTAATATTACTATTATTTGTAAAAGTAATGTATGATCTGCATAGCATTTATATAGATAATTACTTTTACTCATTCATATAAAGAAATGAATCATTAGTACTGTGGTTAAGTCTGTATAAAAGAATGCCTACATCCAAAGTCTTATATGGCGAAGGACTGCAAAAATAGAGTTATAGATCCACATATAAAACTTTTGAGCTTTATGAGTGATGCATAGTAATCTGAATCTTACACGATGGATGGAATTTTCTTGCTCATTTACTTTATTGTAAGTTTTGAATAGAATATAAAATACTTGACCTTCATTAGTGCCTTACAAGGCTTGGGGACTAAGGCTTATCCTTTTTCAGGATGATCCCCATTTCTGGGTATTCTGCCAGCAGATACAGCTAAATTCTATTTTTCTCCTTGTACCCAATTATCTTGTAAAAAAAATAATTGAATGCTTTCTTTTCTTTTATAGTTTCTTTGCTTTAAATTACATCTAAAAGATCATTGAGGGCTGTTTGAGTAATTTTGAGTGGATCATTCATATAAGTTTATTTCTAAACTAGTGTATGAATAATAGCATATTTGTGGGAAGATAAAACCATCTATTCTATTTATGATGGTTCCTTTGGGTTTCTGGGGCTAGCATTTTCAAGATGTAAGTGATTATAGCTGTATCTTTTTTGGAGGGCAAATTTATCTGCCATCTCTTTCTCTCTTTTTCTCACAATTTACATTGTTGGCATTGCTGTGGGCCTCAAGATTTGTCAATATTAAAAAACATTATCTTATTTCAGATAATGTAAAGTCACATTTTTCTGATTGTGCCCTTGCCATAGGCAACTTAGTGGTAAATTGGATAAAGTTATAAATATGCAGTTAAATATAGCAGCAGGCAAATCCTAGAAAAAGTGTTCAGTTTTCTGATTTCACACAATTACTGTAGCAATTATCTTCTCTATGGTGGAACAACTTTGTCCCACCACAGAGAATTTTTTTTTTTTTTTTTATAGCTTTGTAAAAACTGGACATTGGTCACTGTAGTAAATACGGATAAAACCTGATCTGGTTAGATTGCATGTGATGCTGAAATATGAAAGGTATGGTATTTGTGCTAGTTTCTTTGCCACATTGCAGTTAGCAGAAGTCCTGGGGGTGGTCCCCTCTTCCTATAAAAAGGAAGATATTGCGGGTGCAGAGCATTTCTTGTATAGTGAGATTTCAAAACATTGCACTACCTACCTGCTCCAAAATAGCTCAGATTTGGTTACCTTCTGCCATGGTATGAGGGACATAGATGGTATTTAGGGAAAGACCAAGGTAAATAACCCAGTTTCTGAGGAAAGTGAAAATTAAGTTTTGTAGGTGTTTGGCGGGCTGAATTTCTGCGAAAATTATTTGAACCCTGATTAATTTAAACAATGTTTTCATTAGTTGGGGTTTTGTTGCCATACAGTAATTGTTTTTTTAAAGAGAAGAAATGAATGCATAACCGTTATTATACATCGAAGTCAAAATAAGAAGTGTTTCATTTTATTAATTTTCTGGGAGTAGGAAAGATTTCTAAAATGCTGGAGAGTCTGCTTTCTGTCATATATCCTGAATGCTATTCAATGGGCCTAGGTCATGTGCAATCACTTCAGCATGTAGGAGATACACATGATTTCCGTTTTTGGGGGAATTATGGCAGGGTAGGAATTTTCAAAAATATGACTGTGAGTCACAGCTACTAATATAGATAAAATTTGGTAACTAAAGCTGCAGTGTGCATCCAGTGAAAGATGGAATGAGAAGCCAAGACCAGTGGCCCACATTAGTATAACAAAAACCAGAATTTCTCATTTTTTTGTTAAGAAAAGAGTTGTGAAAGTAAGAAGATGATTAAGAGAGGTGTTTCCATTCATTTCAGGCTGGTCTTTAAGAATAAGACAGATTTTGTCTTCATTAATATGGAAAGCATATATTTATGGTCACTCTCTTCTTTTATGAAGAGAGAATGATCTGTTTGCTCCCCAAAGTTGACCAAAGGATTAAATTTATTTCAGAAAATCTTTTATTTTAGAAAATCTTAGTTTTCTTAAAGATTGTTTTCTTATAACCTTGATAACATCTCTCTGTGGCCTTTAACATTGATCAAGCAATTCTCTTGATTCACTCACCAACATTGAAAAAGTGACTAAGTTGAAGCTCAGCTCCCAGAGTTCAGAATATATTAAATGCCAGTGAATAGATTTTTTTTTTCTCTGTATTCATGGATATGTTTTATGTGAATTAGGATGCCCTACATGATTTTCCACTTGGATGAAGGCCTCAGCTTTCATGGATCTTGTTGCGTAATTGTGCACATGCATTTCATAGAATCAGAGAAACAGAGAATAGCTAGGTTAGAAAAGACTTTTGAGATCATCAAGCTCAACTGTACCTTTCCTCTACTAAACCGTATCCCTGAGAACCTTATCTGCCCATCTTTTAAATACATCCAGGGATGGTGACTCAACTGCCTCCTTGGGCATCCTGTTGCAGTGCCAGGTAACCCTTTCAGTGAAGAAATTTTTCCTAATGTCTAATCTGAACCTGCCCTGGTGAAGTTTGAGGCCATTCCCCCTCATCCTGTCACCTGTCACTTAGTTGAAGAGACCAACACCCACCTGTCTACAACCGCCTTTCAGGTAGTTGTAGGCAGTGATAAGGTCTCCCTTCAGCCTTCTCCAGGCTAAAACAACCCCAATTTCCTTAGCCACTCCTCATAAGATTTGCACTCCAGACCCTTCACAAGCTTAGTTGCCCTTCTCTGGACAGGCTCCAAGAACTTGATGTGCTTCTTGTAGTGAGGAGCCTGAAACTGAACACAGTACTAGAGGTGCAGCCTCACCAATGCTGAGCAGGACTCCGCACTTGGCCTTGTAGAGCCTCATCCTGTTGGTCTTAGCTCATCGATTCAGCCTGTTCAGATCCCTATGAAGAGTCTTCCTCCTCTCAAGCAGATCAACACTTCTTCCCATCTTAGCGTTGTCCACAAGCTTACTGAGGGAGCATTCAATCCCTTCATCCAGGTCATTGATAAAGAAGTTGAATAGGACTGGACCCAGGACTGAGCCCTGGGGAACATCACATGTGACCGACCTCCAGCTGGATTTAGCACCATTTATCACAATGTTTTGGGCCTGGCGATTCAGCCAGTTTTTAACCGAGCAGAGGCTGCGCCTGTCCAGGCCAGTGGCAGCCAGTTTCTCAAGCAGAATGCTGTGAGAAATGGTGTCAAAGGCTTTACTGAATTCCAAGTACACTACACCCACAGCCTTTCCTTCATCCACTAGGTGGGTCACCTGACCAGGTCAGTTTGGAGAGCATCTGCCTTTCGTAAACCCATGTTGACTGAGCCTGATCACTTCTTGTCTTGCATGTGCTGTGTGATAGCACTCAAGATAAACTGTTCCATGGTCTTACCTAGCACAGAGGTCTGACTGACAGGCCTGTAGTTTCCTGGATCCTCCCTTTGACAGTTCTTTTAAATGGGTGTAGCATCTGCCAGCCTCCAGGAGAATGGAACTTTCCCAGTCAGCCAGGATTGCTAGGAGACGAAGGAAAGGGGGTTGGCAAGCACGTCCACCAGCTCCCTCAATCCCTTGGATTTGAAAAGGTGACAATTGAATTAGTGCTGTTCTCAATAAATTCCCAAAATGATGGTCTATCACAGGTGATAACAGTTTCTTGGTATTGAACTGGAATGTCTAACAATGGAAACCAGTCTGCCAAATGAAGAATTACTGAACATATGTTAGCATTGTTATTTAAAGAGGTTCTGCGTGCCAAAGACTGATAATGAAGCAGTAACACATATTGCTAAATTGTTTTCTAAGAAAAGGGTGAGAAAAAAATTGGAAATGGAAATTTTGGGGTTTTGAGCTCTTCTGCATCTGGTTCCGTTGGCTAAACACTGTGCTATTTTGTAACATTGGCTGAAACAAAATGGTTTTTCAAACTACGTGAAAGTGCATTTAAAATTTTAAAGAATTACTCTGGTGATTTTGAAGGTTTTATCCATTGCATTTGAATACACTCGTGGACAGAATGTTAAATATAAACTTTTTAACATGTTCAAGGTGGATTGATTAGGAGCATAATCCTTAAAGAATGATTTCCACCTTTGGTAGCTTTGATGATGTGGACCCATTTTTCCAAGTATGTAAAGCACTTTCTAATCCCTTGCTTTAGTTGCCACAAGTAATGATGACAGACAATCAATACATGCAAGCATCTGTTTCAGGTTATATATAGCTTGGTTAAAAAGAATTATGCTGGTGATGTTCCGTAGTATGTTAAGTTACTAAAGGTCCCTGTTCCTGACTCTACAGAAAAAAGAGAAACTGACATCTCCTCATCGCTGAATATGACACTTGCATTTGAATATTTTTGTCAAAATCTATGACATTGCATCTAGAATGCCACTTTGAATTATCTGTATGTCTTGCCTTAGAACTTCAGTGTATATTTATTGTTACTGATTCTGTCTCTTTTGATAAGATGTTGGTAGTTGTGAAAACCAATCCATAACAAGAAACTTAAGTCAGGATAACAGCACACTTCCCAGAATGTTGATACTGAATCCAGGACATTTGGACCAAATGACAAACATATTGTACTCTATTGCAGATTTCATTTGGTACATCATAAGATTTTTGAGATACAAACATTGGGTAGGAGAACACTAATGAGCTTTTCTTTTAGACTGTAACGTTAAAACTGTTTTAAAAGGAAATAGAGTACTTGTTATGTAATGATGTCTTGGTTATGCATTTGCAAACCATATTTTCATGTACACACAAACTCACAAATTACAGGCAAAACAGTTTTCAGTAGACACATCAGATAAACAAATATAGATAACTGTAAAGCAGATGGGATTTTTATACTAATCATGTTAGTTGTTAAAAAAAGATACATTATAAATTAAATACTTTAAACTGAAATTCCAGAAACTCTAGTATAATTTGTGAATGACCAGTTTTTATTGTGAGAGAAATATTTTTAGGGGGTCATAGAAGAATCGAAACAGTTAAGATAAATCTCTTCATTTTTATGAAGAAAAACTTGAAAAAATTTCAGAACCAGAGGTATTTTATTACTATTAGTATTAGTATTAGTTAAGACCATAAGTTTAACATGCTAAATTTCCAAGGACAGCCTGTTTTCTAATATGCTAACAAATATGAATTCAGTCTCATAGATAAGATTATTACAAGGCTGTGTGATTTTACAGAAAATAAGTAAAATCTGTGTGTGGTGTTTGTCAATGAGGAATATTACCAGTACTGGAAATATCATGTATGGAACAAGTTTTATCAAAGGGATTAGTAGCACATAATTCATTAGTTTCAAAATAGTTTTGTATAAGAACAGTAAAACACTTTTAAAAATGTTAAATAACAGATAAATAGCTGATTTTGAAAACAGTTTTAATATATATATCGTTATTCAAAAGGGCTGTTACTAATTAGCCTTTTATGGACATCTGTTTTTACGCTTAAGTGTTATAGCAATCACCTGGGGATAAATAAAGCCTTATTTATAGGCTGAATAGCACGGGGTGCACTGAGTTATTTGTATCGAAACAAAATGTGCTTTATTATAGACAAATGCAAGAACATAAGCGTAGAAAGAACTTTGCAGTTATACCTACAGAATAGGGGACCACTTCCTTTAGAATTAGAATTATGGAATTCTGCAACCCATTTTTTTGGTCAGCTGGTGCAAGAAAGACATTAACACACTGGAATCTGTTCAGTAGAGAGCCACCATGACAGCTGGGTTTGTGGCACTTGCTTTATGACAAGACACTGAGGAAGCTGGGCTTGTTATCTGAGAAAGCATTAGAAGTGTTAATAAAAGAAAACACCATGTGAAGTTCCAGAAATAACATCCAAAAAAGATAATCTAGTCCCTGACTGTATAAAGAGGACAGCAGGAGAAAAATGGTCATTCCTTTTTGTACAAGGGTTGTGTGTTTCATCACAACTTTTATAGGCTGGATGAAAAATTAAATGTGCAAATAGAATTTTAAAAAGATTTTGAAGTCTGGAAAAATTCATTTTGGTGAGGGCTTTAAATTATAGTCTACTTTGTTTACGAAGAAGTAGAAAAATATATGATTTTATCATCATATATAAGTACCTCAGTAGGAAAAAAAAATACCATTTTCTTAAATGTTTTCCACTCCACTAGGAAAAAACCAAAGGACATGACAGGACTTTGAGGTACTTGATGATCATGATAGAAATATTAACAACTGTCACCACCAGCAGCAGGAATTAAAATACCCCTTAATAATAGTCCTATTTTTTAACTTTGAAAATTATGGAAAAAAAAAAAAAAAAGGAACTAACGGATATTTGTATTCCTAATGGCTTTAAGTCAAATATAGATAGAAGACACTGTACCCAAATTCAAAGTACTGGAGCTGTTAAACACATCACTAGGCTAAATTCTGTGGAGCTTGTGAGCAACTTATTAGGTCTTTTTTGCCTTATATTTTCTAATCTATGTATAAAAGTCTGTTGCATTCACTAAATGGCTCAAGATCTTCCAATTTTATATCATTCTCTATCTCTGACATCAACACACATGGAAGTGAGAGCAACTAGCCTGCAGTACATGAAACCAAGCAAATAGCTTGAATTTCCATAATTCTTTTGTCTTGACTCCATACAATGTGGGCATGATATTGAACATCACAGCTAACTGTGACTCATATACTTATCTCTCTGTTTATGTACATATACATTATATTATGAAGAAATGCCTTATGCGTACAGATTATATGTGTTCATATATATATATTCTCATAACTAAAAGTTGTTGACTTCTAAATAGTATTTGTATAAAATAGTTTTTATACTAAGATAAATAACTAATAAGAAAAAATCACTCACTGATATCCTCATTAAACATTTTCCTTATAACGGAATTATTTGTTTTATATGTAATTGCTGCCCGCAGAAGTTCAATAGTTTCGTGGTTATAGCTCTTATAGGCTATGTTCTTGAAGATACCAAGTGAGTAACTACAGAATAGTTTCCAGATTACCCAAGTTATATTTATGCTTGTAAAGAAACCATCAGCACTAGCATAACAAGGAAGTTGTGGATTAACTGTGGCTGGCAACTAAGGACCACACAGTCACTTGCTCATTCTTGCCTGGTGGGATGTAGGAGACAATCAGAAGAGTAAAAGTGAGATTTTTGACTTCAGTACTACACATTGTGCCCCAGTATAATAGGACACACAGAAAGAACACTCTACATTCACTCCACAGTCATGTGTATGGACTTTTCCCCTTTCTGATATCATTCATTTTATCAAGCAACTTCCTGTTATCTTGTGTTGTACCAGCAACAAATTGCATGATCTGCACTATACCTTTTGGATTGTTAACAAATATGCTAAGTCTGGGCACTGGCTCCTGGGGGAGCAGGTCTAATACTCAAACATAGTAAATACTGTGTTATATCTTCTTTTTTTGATGGTACTTGGCTCATCTGAAAACATAATAGAATCAGCTCCAGTATCAGTCATGGTTCTACAGTCTTTGATTACCTACTTATTCTCTGACCTTTTGCTTTTACAGTCTGTCCTCCTGTACTTATCCACTTTCTAATAAATTAAAACAATGCTTTCCAAGCTACTTTTTCAAAATCTCCCTAATGATAAAACTGCAGAATGCTGTTTTGAAATAAGAATAGATGGTACCAATTTCATTTCTTCTTATAACAGGTAAAATAGTAGATTCATGGAGCTAAATGAGCATATTTACTCACTCTGTATTTCCTCAGTTGCCTTCTGATCATAGTTTTGATTACATTTTTTGAATGTTTGCAGCTATACAGACATATACCCCTGATAAAATGCTTGGGAAACATCTCTGAAAAGTGGACTCCTTGTGAAGAGATATAAAAATCATAATGTCTTTCAGAAATCATCAAACCATCTCTTCCTCCTCTTGCTCTTTCAGCAGCATGTTTAAATCCCCTGTCAGCTTCCCCTGAATCAGTGAATGATGCATATTTACAAAAGAAGATGATAAAAATAATGCAGTGTTAACAAGAGTTATGATTCACAGTTCAAACATTTTTTCTTATAGCACTTCACTAGCTTCTCTGCTAGTGAATGCTCACATTTATTTTGTGAAATATAAATGATAAGTTTACTTGATTTTAGAATCTTGAGAAAAAAATGGATCAAAAATTGTGTTGCATATATCTGCTTTTTTAAAAGAAATGGCTATGTCCCAAAGTTGACCTATGTTTCTAATTCAACATTGATTATGCCATCTTAATTCTGCTGAAATATTGATAATGTTGAAAAGAATTTGTTTTGTTAGTCCTTGGTTTGTTTTATGTTCTAAAAGATTATGGCATATACTATCCCTATGGCCTATCCCCAATATGAACCCTATTCCCTGAAATGAGCAACGTCTGAAAAAAACAAGTGTCAATTAAACAGTTAACACAAATATCAATTTTAATTCATGACCTCCTAAGACAGAGCTATTTGGCATTGTTTATATTTGGTTCCATTAATGTATTCAACAAAGGGTTGACATTTTCAATGTTTACTTATAGCTTAAATGTTGGCAGAACAGTTTAGAAACAAATAGCTTGTGATTCAGATACTCTAAAAACTGACAATCAAATACTTAAGTCAAATGAGATCAGTAAAGGTTGTGGGTAGTGTCAGATGACACTAAAGTAATTATATTTCGAAAGCATGTATATAAATTAATTATCTGATCGTTATTAGAACTGAGTATTTCTTGTCTAATTTGATGTAATGTGAGAATATTTTTTTTACTTTATATATATAATGTCAATATAATCTCTATCTAAAATAAGCTTATACATAAAGACCAGACATGAATTATAGTATATAGTGGTGTCATCTGAAATTCTAAACAATCTGTGCACCAGAATGATGTAGAAATGAGTAAATTAAGTTTCGGTTTTCTAGATCAAGCAATGCGAAGTAAGCAAGCTGGGAAACCTTGTTTATCCATCTTTTCTTTAAAATGTACCGTTGGAATGTGGTACAATCTATTCAAGTTTTTGATTCAAAAAAGTGATTACTTTGTAAGGTATTTTGTTTGATTCAAAAAAATAAATGTAGGTACAAATTAGATAGCTTATGTTCTGTTGAAAATTTTCATACCTTAAAGATTCACGTTACTTTATTACGTTTCATTAAACATTTTATCACCATTAATTGAAGTAGAAATAAAATTAAGAGAAAGGCTTATAGTGGGTTTAATATGTGCTTTTATTATTGCTCAGAATTGGTCTTAGTTATAACGCAGAATAAACAAACTTTTGTCACAGAACCATTAAAAAGCTCCATAAAACTAACTCAAAAGATTTTCTTCACTGTCATCAAGAACATTTATAACACAGTAAAGTTAAAATGAATTTCTTAGCATTCGGAGCAGTTTTTCAGATTATTCATTAATACATATTTAACAAATGGACATGATTTCATTTTATATATTTGGCTGGATCATGACTATTTTGGTTCAGTGTATTCTTCATTGTCAGTGCATTCAAAAAACTAATCATGCTTTATGTCCGAGTGTTGATTTCTTAAGCAATTAAAATAAAATTGCCAATGTACAGAGCAATTTTTGAATTTGCTAAAGCAAAATATTTTCTGATATAAAAGAAAATATAGTGTGGAAAAATTTCAATGCTTTAGAAACATCTTTTTGCTTCAGGGAAACAAAAGAAAAAAAAACACAGCAGAAAATTGTACTT
>VZTU01029654.1:5662-50429 GCA_013400835.1 Zapornia atra
GCTGGGCCGGCGCTGAGGTGGGCGCTGGGGGACTGCCGGCAGTGGGGTGGGGGCTACGAGGAAGCGGCGGTGGGTTTGGTCCTACTGCCGCCGGGTCGGAAAGTTGAACGTTGCTGCCGGCAGCGCCGGGTGGTCTGCGGGCGGCCGCCTCCCTCCCTCCGCCCCTCCGCGGCGTTGAGGGGGCGGGAAGCGGGCTGGGAAGGGGCTGGCCGCACCCGCGCTCTCCTGATCTTTCTCTGCTTTCTCCGTTCTTCCCCCTGCCAGCCGCCGGCCTTCCCCAGGGAGAGGTACCGGCAGGCGCCGCCCGGAAGCCGGCCCGCGAGGAGAGGAGGCGGTGGCGGCGCAGGGAGCTGCCCTCCGGCGGCCATCGCGCTCAGGTGGGTGCGTGCCGGGGCTGAGGCGCCCGGGGAGTCACGGCAGCGGCCGGCGGCCCCCGCCTCGGCTGCCCCGCGGGTCCTGAGAAGGAGCCTGTGGAAGGATCCGCAAGTGTTTTGGAAGAGCGTACCAGGGGTTGCGTCGGTGGCAGGGGCTGATGTCGGCTTGATGAAATCCGGTGCGAGGGTATCGCCTCCGGGAAGGAAAAATGGGGAAGATGAGCTGCCATCCCGCAGAGAACGGACTGTGCCCAAGAAGAACTCCAAACGAGAGGAGTTCTCTCTAATCTGATAATTGCTGGCGCATGGAGAGGAGCGTGGGTTTTCTTTTTCCTCTTTATTTGCCCTCTGAAGCACGTCATATATTTTTATATGTGAGGTCACTATTCCCTTAAGAGCTTTTGAAAAGTACTGCTGAACGGTCCCACTTTTCTTTTCCTCAGCCAAGTAAGAAATCACTGCTACCGAAACAAAGCTGTACAGTATCTGAGCCGTGATGGTGAGGTTACACGGTGCAGCAGCGGGCAGGCTTACATCAGTGTCAGTCCCTGCTCCGAATTCAGTTCTGTGGTTTGATGTACCACGTAAAACCTGCAGTAGTATTCTACTCATCTGCCTGCAAACGGAAGCTCGGATACACGCTAGCTGTCTTCTCCCTCTTTCTTGCAGGGATCGGTTGTAACATATTCAGCAGAATCTCTCCCCCAGACATGTTAAATAGGAAGACTACTCCTTGTACTTTCCAGGTGACAGGAGATAGGACAAGGGGAAATGGCATGGAGCTGCTCCAGGGCAAGTTCAGATTAGATGTTAGGAAAAGGTTCTTCACTGAAAGAGTTGTTGGGATGTGGAACAGGCTGCCCAGGGAGGCGGTTGAGTCACCATCCCTGGATGCGTTTACAAAAAGGGTAGATGAGGTACTTAGGGATATGGTTTAACACAGGACAGGTATGAGTGGACTTGATGATCTTAAGGATCTTTTCCAACCTTCTGTGATTCTGTGTATGCATGAAGTATTTGATTAAATGCACTCTAGAATTTTGCCAGGTTGTGGGGATTGTTATTTTTTTCCTGACCTCTTAAAGTAGTAAACCCCATACCTTTATCAAAGTTCTGAAATATTTCTGCCTTTTTATTTTATTGAAACTAATGCCAAGTAGCCACACGTTTGCTACTTCAATTACATTTTTCAGTCTTAATTTTAAATATTTTGGTGCTTCGTCTTGTTAAACCCTAGCCATTAGCCAACTATTGATAGCTAAGTACTATGGCTTGTATTTCATGCACTGAAAAGAAAGGAACCAACAGAGAAACATGTTTTCTCAGTTCTCTGGTGCAGAAACAGGAATGCATGTTAAAAGTAAAGGTAGTGTGTGGCTGTGCTTGCCATCTGCCCTTTCCATTCTGTATATTGACAATGGCTGGCTTGGATATTTGTGATTGCGGCTGCTACTGCATTATGGGGAAAGAAGATTCTCTCTTAGGCAGACTGCTTCAAGATCACTCTGTCCATATGTTGGTTCCTGATTAAGTCCATTGTCCCAGAGATCAAGATTGCAGCAGAAGTTTTAGACAAATACCTGCCCTATTGATGATGTACTAACATGTGGTGAGTGTTGGGCATTTTTAGAATGCCGTGCTTCAGTGATGAATGTATGCTTTTGTATGTACATTTATACTTTATTATGTATAACTTTTTGTGGGGTGTGTGTGTGTTTGGTTTCTTGGGGTGTTTCTTCAAGAAAATGTAACCTTGTTGTTTTACAATGATGCCAGTATTTTCCTGTAGGGTCTGGTGGAAGAAAATTGGTTCCTAGTTTTGAAATTCTACCCTGCTTGGGGTTAAAAGCAAATATTGCAGTTTAAAGATAGATCTTTTGAGTAGCTTCTGGGAAAGGAACTCGTAAATGAATTGATTTTAAATTTATTTTTAAATCCTGGGAATCAATAATTACTTTGAAGTAAAATGCCTTGAGGCCATGCAGCCTTGAAGGTTTTTGATCCAAACTAGTACTGCTCAGAAGTTTTGCTGTTCCTTCTTTACTGTAGAGATATTTCTTTCATGAGTAGGATTTATAGTGTAATCTGTTTCGGTTAAGCTTTATTTCATTGTGTTTTGCATAGTTAAATGTGGTAATGCTTCTGAGGCTGTATAAATAACATGATTATAACAATTTTTTTAGGACAGCTATGAGAAAATACAAGCTGTTTACTGATAGATAAGAAGAATTAATTCTGGTATTAGGTTGAAGTGCAGCTCATGGCATCGTGGCTTAATATTTTTAATGGCTTTTCCCTCTTCTAAGAAGCACAGATGACTACCATGTGATATGGCTAAACTTTCCATTCAGTGTTTATAAAAGAAGATGATCTCTAGACAGTGCTCTAAGGGAAAACAAAAATCTTATCAATAATCTTGGGCTGTTTCTTGGGTTTGGTAACAGCTGATGGAAGGAGACCATATATGTGCTGTTAAAGATCATAGTGCAGGCTGCAGCCTTAGGTGTGTTTCCTACGTTTGTTTGACCTAACGCTTACCATGTTTGATAATCTTGCAGCCTGGTACGCGTCCTGGAGATGGAAGAAACTATGTAGCAGAAAGGCTGTGAGCAGCTGTGGATTACAGGTCTCTCCCAACAGCAATAAAAAGTGAAGAATGAAGGTGACTGGGTTTATTTCCTTATGGACGTTGGTTGCGCTGCCTTGCGGCCAGCCGGCAAATCCCGCGGAACACGAAGACGTGGTGAAGCATGCAATAAAGCTGCACCGTGGGAAGGGAGCTGTTGTCACTCAGAGGAAGCAGTGGGTGCTGGAGAGCTGCAGGAAACTGTCTGGGCTGCTTCGCCAGAAGAACGTTGTTCTCAACAAGCTGAAGAACGCTATAAGAGCGGTGGAGAAGGATGCGGGGCTCTCGGACGAAGAGAAACTGTTTCAGGTGCACACCTTTGAAATCTTCCAGAAGGAGCTGAATGAAAGTGAAAACTCGGTGTTTCAGGCAATCCATGGCCTCCAGAGAGCTCTACAGGGTGATTACAAAGACGTTGTCAACATGAAAGAAAGCAGCAGGCAGAGACTGGAAGCCTTGAGAGAAGCTGCAATTAAGGTTAGTTCCCCCCATGTTTCATTTCATCATCCCATGGTTACAGCCTGTTCTAATACGAAAAGTGGATCTGCTTAAAACTTGCATTGTTTTACTGTTTGAAATGGAGTTTGAAATAAAGAGTTTGTTCTCATTAGTAAAATCAGAAGTAATTCCGGTGTAGAGCTTTGAACTTGCTGGCAGTCATAGAATCATAGAATGGTCTGGGTTGGAAGGGACCCCAAGGATCATAATGCTCCAACCCGCCTGCCACAGGCAGGGCCACCAACCTCCAGGCCTGGATCTACGCAAGGCTGCCCAGGGCCCCATCCAAACTGGCCTTGAACACTTCCAGGGACAGGGCATCCACTCCTTCTCTGGGCAGCCTGTTCCAGCACCTCACCACTCTCTCTGTAAAAAACTTCCCCCAAGTCTTGAGTCTCTTCCCCAGTCAAGAGTTCTTATTTCAGAACAAAGCTCAGCATAATCATAAGACCTATGGCAAATATTTTGATAGAGCAAAAGGAATACAGCTGAGTCAGTGCACAGAGCAGTTGCACTAGATAAACCAGGGGGATTATCAGAGTGGAAAAAATGCCATGAACTGGCAAAATACTACCTGTTTTCTCTACTTTAGATGGTAATTGCTCAACCGAAATCTACAATTTAAACAAAATTACTTCTTGCCTTTTATTTTCATATTCGCACCTAGATGTGGGTAAAATGGACATGCAAAATATGAAATGACTAAGTTTTTAACCACAGTATAGCACTCCTAGCCTAAAAAGAGCAATTTTGAAAGACAGTGCTTCCAAGAAAGAGCTGGCTGAAATGCCTGTATGGAGGAAAGTACAGTTGAGCAGAAACACTCCATGGAAGATTTGAGTTCTTGTGTCAACACAGACCTGCTAGGGTGTGTACAGTCTGCTACTGCCAGTGGACATGACAGTGCCATTTATTTGGTCTGATATTTAAATTGCTCTTTTCTTTGCTCTACTTCTCAACCACTGGAGGAATATTTTAAGACTTGTCCTCTGTTCTCTGCCCTCTAAAAGAAGAGGCAGCAAGAGCTTGTGCACAAGAAAAGTGGGTGGTGAATCGTGGCAAGAAAGGCTGATTGAAGTAGAAGTTAGGATGCAGACTTGGGAGACCGGAGTGGTCTGTATGGTGAAAGCAAAGACTGAATTATGACAAATTTGGATAGGGAGGAGCTTGGATCTACGTGTATTCTGATGAAGTGCTCAGTATGACTTTGATATTGGCACGTAATGGTAGTGCCAACATCTGCTGCACAGAAATGGAAGTAATTGTCAAGAAAAGTACTACTTTTTTTCCTCTTTTTTTCTTTTCTTTTTTTTTTTTCCCTCTGAGCTTTTAGGAGTGAAACTGTCCAGACTCTTTATTCTCATTTACCTAATTCTAGGCCATGTGACCTGTCAGAACTTTACTTTTGCAGAGGTGGATTGTGTAGCCTTTTTTTTAATAATGCCATATGAAAATATTTACTTGAACGATCAAACTTTTACACCCTTCCTTCTTTTGTCATGAAGATGAGTATTTAAACAGAACATTTGTTCTAAGCTTACAATTGTTATATAAAATAAATCAAAGGTAGCAGGGAAATGCATGCCAAAAAGATGAAAGTATTTTCTGACTTCTTACTTCAGAGGACATACATTAGGTCCAATTTTGTTGCAGTTTCACTTTACTGTACTGCTTTGGTGTACCCTCAAGACATCCTTTCCACTTTTTAAGCAGTGATTGAATGGAAAATACTGTAGAAGGTGCTGGACACTTTATTTCTGTTGAACTATTTGGAAGTCTTTAGTGCTGGGATATGTATTCAGGTCTGATGCAGTTCTTGCTGGTTCTGCTGTGGAAAAAGGTAGAGCAGAATCATTCATGGTGGAGGTTAGAAGGAAGGAAGAGGTTTTGAAGGTAGCTTCTGCCTTTCTTTTGCTCCAAGAACCTGTGTGGAAGTTCAGGAAAAAGCAACAAAATCACACCTACATTTTATCAGCTTCTAATTTCTTGGGTGCCTACTACTCAGACATTGATGGGAAAAAAATAGCTCTCCAGAGGTGCAAAGATGCAACCCCTTCTAAATGTACTTTATCTTCTCATCCCTGATGAAACACTAGTGAGCAACAGCAACACTGTTCTTAACCATCATTACCCATCTTACCTCATTTTCCTTGCGTGTTCCTTGGTGTTCTGGTCTCCTGTGTAGTGCACAATGCTTATCTGTATTACCTTGCTTAAAAGGCTGCCTGGTGTGTGATCAGATGTCTCCAGTCCCTGTGTGAGTTCCAGACTGGTGTTTTGTACTGTGGTGCACTTCTGCTTAACATGTAGCAGGCTGTTTGAGGTAACGTGCTTCTTCCATGGGCACCACTCTCTGTGACTGCCCCGCTCTGCTGCAGTGACACTGGTCTGTAGGTGAAAACACAGATGCCACTTTAATAGACTACAAAACCATTTGTCTTAATTAATTGAAGGAGCTTACAGGTAAAAGATTTTTTTTTCAGAGCTCTTCTACCTTGCTTTTCAGAGCAAGTTAACTTTTCTTGCAAGTTAAAGCCTCATTTTTTTTCCCTACAGTCTACCTCTTGCACTCTTATTTCTGCAGCTTCATTCGGTTCAGCCTGATTATCTCCCTCCACCCAAAACCCATTCAGCTTTAGAGGTGAAACAACCTAACCTGTATCAATTCCACCTCATTCTGCGCTGCCATCCAGCCAGACCTGGACAGGCTGGAGAGCTGGGCAGGGAGAAGCCTAATGAAATTCAACAAGAGCAAGTGTAAAGTCTTGCACCTGGGGAGGAATAACCCACTGTATCAGTACAGGCTGGGGGATGACCTGCTGGAGAAGAGCTCTGTGGAGAAGGACCTGGGGGTCCTGGTTGATGACAGGTTGGCTATGAGCCAGCAGTGTGCCCTGGTACCTAAGAGAGCCAGTGGGATCCTGGGATGCATCAGGAAGAGTGTGTCCAGCAGGTCGAAGGAGGTGATCCTCCCCCTCTACTCTGCCTTGGTCAGGCCCCACCTGGAGTACTGTGTCCAGTTCTGGGCTCCCTGGTATAAAAAAGACAGGGACCTCCTGGAGAGAGTGCAGAGAAGGGCTACGAAGATGATTAAGGGCCTGGAACATCTCCCCGATGAGGACAGGCTGAGAGAGCTGGGACTGTTTAGTCTGGAGAAAAGAAGACTTAGGGGGGACCTAATTAGTGTTTATAAATATCTTAGACATGGGATGCAGGGGGAATTGGCCAGCCCCTTTTCAGTGGTCTGTGGGGACAGGACAAGGGGCAATGGCTGTAAACTGGAGCACAGGAAGTTCCGCACCAACATGGGGAAGAACTTTTTCCCAGTGAGGGTGACAGAGCCCTGGGACAGGCTGCCCAGGGGGGTGTGGAGTCTCCTTCTCTGGAGAGATTCAAGACCCGTCTGGACGCCTCCCTGTGCAATATGAGCTGGGGAGCTGCTTTGGCAGGGGGGTTGGACCCGATGAGCTCTCGAGGTCCCTTCCAACCCCTACGATTCTGTGATTCTAGGTGGTTGCTGACTGAGGGAAGAATCTGCAACTCAAACAGGGGTTGCATTTTTACATCTTTCAAGCAATGTCTGCTAGCAGAGAACAACAGAGAGGAAATGTTCTTCCTTGAGGCTGTATGAGAGTGACCCTGTCTCCTGCTTGTGTGTTGCATAAGAGCTAAAGCAGTTAACACAGGGACAAACACATTAATAGTTACATTTTCCCCAGCTCCAGTTATTTTGGGAACTGTGTAATTTTCATCATGTCTGCTGGTGTTTAGAATTACCATAGCTACACGGCCAGGAGCCAGCAATATGGTGGTTTCATCACAACCAGGGGTGTTGGAAGGGATGAAAGATCGTCTAGTGTAACCCCCGCTGCCCAGCCGCCAGAGCAGGGTCACCTACAGTAGGTCACACAGGAACGCTCCCAGGCGGGTTTGAATGTCTCCAGAGAAGGAGATTCCACAGGCTCTCTGGGCAGCCTGTGACAGTGCTCTGTCACACTCACAGTGAAAAAGTTCACATGGAACCTCCTGTGCTCCAGCTTGCACCCGTTGCCCCTTTTCCTATCACTGAGAAGAGCCTGGCTCCATCCTCCTGACTCTTGCCCTTTACATATTTATAGACATTGATGAGGTCACCCCTCAGTCTCCTCCAGGTTAAAGAGGCCCTGCTCCCTCAGCCTGTTCTCTTAAGGAAGATGTTCTACTCCCTTAATCCACTTGGTGCCCCTGCACTGGACCCTTTGAAGTAGTTCCTTGGCTTTCCTGAACTGGGAAGCCCAAAAATTGGTACAGTATTCCAGATATGACCTCACCAGGACAGAGGGGGCGGATAACCACTCTTGACCTACTAACCACCCCCCTTCTAATACACCCCAGTATGCCATTGGCCTTCTTGGCCACGAGGGCACATTGCTGGCTTATGGTCATCCTGCTGTCCACTGGGACCCCCCCGGTCCCTTTCCCCTATGCTGATCTCCAACAGATCATCCCCAACCTATACTGGTACATGGTCTTGTCCCCCAGATGCAAGACTCTAGATAGTCTTGTTTTGGCATCAAGGAAGTGATTGTATTATATGCATCTTCTTTCAGGGGTCAAGGGGAAAAACATCTATTTGCAAATGTGTGGAGGAGGGGACACAACAATTATTGAAAGATAGAAATTCAGGATCATTTTAGATGTCTGCGTTGTCCAAGATATCTGTGTGGGGTAGGCAGATAAAACACCTTACCTGAAGGAGACCTGTGTCAGATCTGTCTTCTGAGTGGATAGGGCAGAACATCAAAAATGGAGAGAGAAACTTGGGGGTTTTTTTAGGAATTCATTCTGACCTGTTTTGCTTTATGGTTTTTTTCCCTTTATAACAATATTGTCCCTCTTAACTAAAGGATGTAGCATCTCTCTAAATATTCCATCATCCTGCATCTAAGTGGAAGGAAGGAGCCTGCCATTGCATGTGTTTCCTCATTCATAGTTCTCTCTCAACCTGTGCATCTTTAAAAGAATGTAGGCATGGAAAGTGAGCATCTCATTTCCAAAAACACCTCAAATTATAATCTGCCATAAACCAAAATATTATTGGTTACAGTCTTGGTAACCACGTAGAAGGTTCAGTGTTAAGTCCAATCTTGATCAGTAAATAAAACTTTTCTAGCTCTCTTTTTGAACCTGAAATATCCAAAGATAAATGAAACATCACAAATTCATCAGGAAAGCTACTGAAATAATTTATACCATGTCAAACCACATCAGCATTTTTAATTTTCTTACTTCTGAAGTCTAGAAATGGGTGTCAGAAGTCATTAGTACAAATTCATAAGATGCCCAAACTGAAAAGTTGGAGAAAATCAAGTCTTTAACTTCTGATAGGAAAAATGCTTCTTGGGACACGTAAACAGGAAGCTCAGCTAGAGTGCTTGACAACTCATCTGTACTGTCTCCCAACTGTTGGGGTTTTTTATGTAGCTACTTCCACAGCTATTGTGATTTTTTTTTTTAAACCATACACAGACCTCTTCCTATGTTTGTAAAATGGCTTATAAAAGCAAGATTCATTGCATTTTCCTCCCAGTTTGTTTGTTGTAGCTAGTAAAGCTGTGCTTTCAAGTTTATTACTGAGAGAGCACTGAGCTCTAAACTTTCCTTGGCTCTGATACGTTTCCTAGAGTCCCTCAAAGTAATTCCTTTCCTGTATTTTCTGAACAGTGACCTTGGGGCAGCTCTACCATTTAGTGGATTAGAAAAGGCAATTGGTGGATATTTTATTTGGTTGTTTATTGGTTTTCTTGCCTGCTTCCCCCAATAAAAATTGGTACAAGAGAAAGCAATCTTCAAATACCATTATAGAGTCTATATTGCTTTTGCAGTTCTGCTCATAAGATGGTTTGTGTCAAAAGAAACATAGATCTCTGTCAAATGTTTTTCTGGTCAAAGGACTGGCCAGCACTTTATCTACATGTTCTAAAATTCAACAGGAAGAAATGGAATACGTCGAGCTCCTAGCAGCAGAGAAACATCAGGTTGAAGCCCTTAAGAACATGCAGCATCAGAACAAAAGCCTGTCAATGCTTGATGAAATTCTAGAAGATGTCAGGAAGGCAGCTGATAGATTGGAAGAGGAAATAGAAGAGCATGCCTTTGATGACAACAAATCTGTAAGTGATGTTTTAGACCCAGTCTTTTCATTGATGTGTGTTTACTTTTGAGTTGGTATTTGCAGTGTACAGGTGTTTCTCTCATGTTCAACAGTTGTTAGGATTTTAGCAACTAGTTGAAAAAAAAACAGTCAACAAACCTTTGGCTCCACAGTTGGTTTTGCTTCCCCTTCAACATAAGAAAGTATTTAATACTAGAATGACTGCTCATTACTTCTTTTTGCTAGTGATTTCTGTGGTTTTGATTTGAAAGTCCTTCCTGCAGCTGCCCCTTTGGCAGTGGCAAGCGTAGTCCACTTCACTGATAGAGCCCATAAGAGCTGGGCACATCTCTGTGGTGGTGGAGACTCTGCTACTGAGACTTTGCAGGACATGGAGTTAACATCTGAAGCATAGTCTCTGCTCTGACAGAGGGTGAGGGTGACAGAGCCCTGGGACAGGCTGCCCAGGGGGGTGTGGAGTCTCCTTCTCTGGAGAGATTCAAGACCCGTCTGGACGCCTCCCTGTGCAATATGAGCTGGGGAGCTGCTTTGGCAGGGGGGCTGGACCCGATGATCTCTGGAGGTCCCTTCCAACCCCTACGATTCTGGGATTCTTCCATTTTGTTGAGAGAGTTACAGGGGAAGAAGAATCCTTGCAGTTAGTTTTCACAGTCTGGGAAAAGATAATGTTGTTCAAGGTAAGGACTTGAAGTGTACCTGTGGTGTTGCTTGCTGCCATGCCTGACTTCCTCTGCTTTTCCTACCTTGGCCTGCTTGCGTTGTTCTTTCTACGCTGCAGGACGGACAGCGCCCCTCCGGTGAGGCTCTGTGTGTATTTGGAGCTGGGAGTACATCAGTTGCTGCCAGTGGCCCATTGTGCTGTCCTCAGAGACTGTCTTTCTAAACTGGTCCTGCTTGCATAAACATGGCTTGCAATTTTATTTGGCTTTTTTGCTTTAGAAAGGTGTCTGCTGATTTGCAGGTTGACTGCTGAGGCAGGCATATCTCTTCAGTGCTGCCGAGGAGAAAAAGCAGCTGCTCGGTAGGAGAAAGCCAGGACATCTTTGTGTCACTGTGCTCTGCTGAGAGAAGGCGAAAGCGCCTTTCAATTTTGTATGCACCAGCTCAGGGCTAGTGGGATTCCCTAGTGGGAATCCGACCGAGCGGGACCAGCCGCGGGAAGGGACGAGCTAGCTGCAGTGCCCTCTTCTGTTCTGCTGGGGCATAACGGCAGGCTTTAAGGAGCCCAGGGATTGAGGTTTCTTCTGCCACACCTGTTAACTGGCAAAATGCCAACGCATCCTTTTTTTTTTTTTCTTTCACCCCAGTGTATCTTTTCGGTTTTCTGCTTGCATCTCTATTCACAAAAGAAAAGGAATCATTTACAGCTCCATCTTTGAGAGAAGCATCTAGTGTGTTTTCTCTTAAGCTACAACACTGGAACATCAGAGCAAAGAAGCTGTAATGGAATCATCAGTAGTGTCGTAAAGATACAAAAGCATCTATTAAAATATAATCAAGCAGAGAAATTCAGTAGGTAGAAATGAAAAACAAAAACCAAACAAACCCCAAAAAACCATGAAAACACCCCAGCCCAAAAAGCCCAAACCTGAAGCACCCCACCCATAAACCCCAAAACAAAACCCCTGAGTTCACCCACTTACTGCAAAAGAAAGAGTATCTACACACCCTATTCTGTTACCTACAACCTACTTTCAGGAATTGCTGTTTTAGGAAATCAAATCCTGAAAAGAACTGTCTTCTCTCATATCCTAAAATTTATTAGCATTTAAAAGCTCACCTGAACCTGTGCTGTCTACTGTTGCTCTTCTAGCATGTTCTGTCAGTTTCCTTTTCTTTTGTAAAACTGAAAATGCACCATAATATCCACACAGTGTATCATTTATATATATAATACAGAAAAAAAAAGAAGGATTGTTTTTAATAATTATCTTAATCTTAGAAACATCTCCCCCTTTTTCCTAATATTGTTTCTGACCTGGGCTGTGAACTCCACTAGATAAGGATTGTATTTGTCCAATTGCATTGATTTTATATGATCTTTTGGTACATAATATCAGAGTTGGACTCGTTGATCCTTATGTGTACCTTCCAACTCAGGATATTCTGTGATAATACATTTTTAATTTTGGTGAGGAGAAATTTGTTTAGGTTCCAGACACACAAACTACTGAGTACAAAGGAACATGTAACAGACTGTGTATAAATTTGGAGGTCCAGAGCTTCACTGCTGGTCTATTTTATAAAATAATCTTGCTTAGTGTACACTATCACTGCTGTCATAACATTAAATTCTCAAGAAGATCCTAGAACAGATCTTGGCTTCTTATTCTTATTTTAGGCCAAATAATAGTCATCTGCAAGATGGCAACACTGTGCTGAACAGTGAAATAATTCCAGTGTGAAAGCCTGTAAATTGCAGAGCCAACATTTAACAGCAAGCTCTGTGTTCTGTTTTGGTATCCCTGGAGTAGCAATGAGGGTGTGGGAGAGGGGATCAGGAGCAAAGATGACAAACGAACAGTAAGCTTGGACACTTCCTGTGTATTTTGATTAGAAACAGTTCTCCATGTTTGCTGGCTGTAAGGAAGACTTTCTTCTCACTCCAATACTGTGAGAATAGTTTGCATGTATGTGGCATGCAGCTGCTCCTACTTTCTCCCATCAGCTGAAAACATGGTTTGGTCTCTTAGCCTTGGCAATGGACACCTCCTTCTGGATTGCAAAATAACCTGGTAAGTGGGGAGCTTAGGGAAGTAAACCCAAAAATAGATACAAAAAGACAGGTTTGGGGCAAAAAAAAAAGGTGAAAACACAATTTTTATGATGCATGAAAAGAAAATGGTCATCAGCCTTTCACTCCATCAGCTGAAAGTGCTAATATCTGAAACAGCTATTTTAATGCTTCTAAATAATTCTGTAAACTTAGTCATTTGTTTCAAATTCCTTTTTCCCCTTCCTCTGTCTGACTCTTAATGACTTCCAGTTCTTTAGATGCCCATCGTATTGCATGATTTACAAAAGCAGGGGAAGAGATTGTGCTCATGATTTAAGTTTTCATATAGTTACACACACAAATGTGAGGAGTCAAAGAGAAGGATAAAAGTTGCAGGTTAAATATTGCATTTCAATATTCAGTGTTTAGCTGACCAGTCTGGGGAAACATGCAGGGGAACCAACAAAGAAGAATTGGAAACTGTTTTACAGGTGGCTTCTGTGAATGCACTTCTTCATTAAATTGGGGAGTTGTTTGGGCAAAATACTGCAGTCTGGAAAAACTGAATCTTTTGCAGTCAGTCATTGGAATGACAACAGCCTTTCCTCTTTAATGGAGTCAAAAAGAATCATAGAATTGTAGAATGGTCTGGGTTGGAAGGGACCCCAAGGATCATAGAGCTCCAATCCCCCTGCCGCAGGCAGGGACACCAACCTCCAGGCCTGGAGCTACACAAGGTTGGCCTTGAACACCTCCATGGACGGGGCATCCACCACCTCTCTGGGCAGCCTGTTCCAGCACCTCACCACTCTCTCTGTAAAAAACTTCCCCCTAGTATCTAATCTAAACCTTCCCTCCTTTAGTTTTAATCCATTCCCCCTTGTCCTGCCATTATCTGCCCTTCTAAAAAGTTGAATCCCCTCCTGCTTATAAGCTCCCTTCAGGTACTGGCAGGCTGCAATGAGGTCCCCCCGCAGCCTTCTCTTCTCCAGGCTGAACAAGCCCAGCTCCCTCAGCCTCTCTTTGTAGTTACTCTCTTTGTGTTACTTAGAAGTAACAACCCTAACTGTTTCTGAGTATTGGGAAAAGCTACGTTATTCAAAACACAGGGAATAATGAAATCATCCTAGTGTCTTCCGCTTTGTAATTACAGGCTCTGAAGATGCAGTCAGTAGACACAGTACTTGTCATCTCTCCTTCAAATTTACAGCACAGTAGCTTTTGCTTGACTCAGAATGCAGTCATTATTTCACATTTTTGTGAACTGAATATCGCTTTGTAATCTTTTTTTTTTTTCCAAAGAAATAAAATGTTAGACTTCAATCTAGCCTTTTGTCTTCTTGATGTAATAGAGCTTTATTAAAAAAAAAAATCAGATTAGAAGGCATTAAAAATACTGAGTTGTAATTTTATCTGTGTTTTTTAGTTGGGTGATTTGGCTAAAGACGTTTGGAAACCCCCTCATTTTTAAAACTTAACCCAAATTATGGCTTTTTCAGTTCTTTGAGTTTTGATAAAGAGGCTGAAAGACTTCTCTAAGGAGAATATATTTATATATTTAGTCATTGTCAGCACTTCTGGAGCAACTTCAAACACAGCTGCTAGTGTTTTCCTTTTTACTGTATGCTTCATTGATCCCTTTTTTTGGGGGTTATTGTAACTTGCTTTCTCTTTCTTACAGGTGAGAGGTGTAAACTTTGAAGCTGTTTTAAGGGTGGAAGAAGATGAAGCCAACTCCAAAAGAAACACTTCAAAAAGAGAAGTAGAGGATGACTTGGGTCTTAGTATGCTTATTGATTCCCAGAACAATCAGTATATCCTTACCAAGCCCAGAGATTCAACCATTCCTCGTGCTGATCATCACTTCATAAAGGTGGTAATTTTAGAGCCGTTCTTGTCACTTGTTTTGGCAAGACTTCCACCCACTAGTCTGTGTGCCAGTGCTGCTTGATTGGATTGAATGTTTTCAAAATGTGTCCCTCTAAAGTTACCCTAGCATTCAGGACTTCACAGAATCACAGAATCTTAGGGGTTGGAAGGGACCTCAAGAGATCATCGGGTCCAACCCCCCTGCCAAAGCAGCTCCCCAGCTCATATTGCACAGGGAGGCGTCCAGACAGGGCTTGAATCTCTCCAGAGCAGGAGACTCCACACCCCCCTGGGCAGCCTGTCCCAGGGCTCTGTCACCCTCACTGGGAAAAAGTTCTTCCCCATGTTGGTGCGGAACTTCCTGTGCTCCAAATTGCAGCCATTGCCCCTTGTCCTGTCCCCACAGACCACTGAAAAGGGGCTGGCCAATTCCCCCTGCATCCCATGTCTAAGATACTTATAAACACTAATTAGGTCCCCCCTAAGTCTTCTTTTTTCCAGGCTGAACAGACCCAGCTCTCTCAGCCTTCCCTCATAGGGGAGATGTTCCAAACCCCTAATCAACTTTGTCGCCCTTCTCTGGACTCTCTCCAGGAGGTCCCTGGCTTTTNGATACAGACGGTTATTCCTCCCCAGGTGCAAGACTTTACACTTGCTCTTGTTGAATTTCATCAGATTTCTCCCAGCCCAGCTCTCCAGCCTGTCCCCATCTATTGGTGATCTGATGTAACTGGTTCCCCTGTTGAGGCAGCATCCCTTCTCTCAGACTGCACGGTGTTAGAAGCAAGCTGCTGCTGCGCCTGATAAGCCACTTGTGTACTGGCATTGGAGAGAACTTATCCAGTCATGTCTTGTGATGAAAGAAGGGATGCTGGAAAATAACCTAGACATGTCTCTTACTGTATTTGTGCTTCATGAAGAATAACTGCATTGGGATTAAAAAACAAACAAACAACCCCCCAAAATGGATGTTTGTAAAATGTTTTAAGTGTAATTCCCCCTACAATCCCCCAGGAAACTTTACATCCATAAATATATTTAATAGATTGATCAAAAGTCCCAAGAGCTGCTCATTATTTAAAGTCAGTATCCCATCTACAAAACTGCAGTGCTTGCACTTACAACAAATTCCTCAGAATTTGTCTACTGACAGTGTATTTTCACAGGCACTAGTCTACATTTCATTTCACAGTGCTATTTGTCTTCAATTGCATCACAAATTTATCTTTCAAAATACTGTTGTTTGCTCTTTCTATTAATACATTTCTAAATCTTATATATTTAGGATATTGTGACAATAGGAATGTTGTCTTTGCCATGTGGCTGGCTGTGCACAACAATAGGATTGCCAACCATGTTTGGATATATCATCTGTGGAGTACTCTTAGGACCATCAGGGCTAAATAGTATCAAGGTAAGTGTGCAAGTTGTTTCTTGACTGATTTCATGTGTTGAAGTGTTTAGAAGTAGTTTTAAAAGAAAATGATATTGCCAACCTCAAAGGTATTTAAAAAAAAATTTTTTTAAATCCCCAAACCTGGACCTTTGCAGAATGAGGCCTTAAAATTTTATATCTTTGAATAATTTTGTTTTCACTTTTTTTTTTCTCCTACATAACCTTAATATAAGCAATTGTTGAATGTGAAAGCTGAAGGTTGTGTATTGTGGGGCTTGTTTGTTTTTCTTTTTGTCTTTCTTTATAAAGCATCACATTTGAGAGACAAGTGATTTAAATGACCTAAAATATTCAGAAACTTGAAAAAAAGTAAGTGGAGGAAGTATTTAAAAAAAGCAGTTCTCTGAGTAGCACAGCTTGGCTTCCTAAAGAGTTATTTTGCACCTCTGTGGCTCATCCATCCATCCATCCCTTGTTCTTTTCCAGTCCCCTGCCCACATTCCTGAAGTCTCTTGAACCTTTCCAGCTCCCTCACGTGTTACCCTGATCCCTGGCCTGATGTGAAGCTGGGGGCTGTGGTTGGTTAGACAGGGCACTTACTTTGCTTAGTGGTCTGGTGTGCATTAACAGATTGCTTAGCTAGCAGGCAGAACAGAACGCGTGTTAAGGCTGCATGGAAATGTCTGGTTGAGTTACATGTGCCTGTTGCATTGATAGCCATTGGTAACTGCTTGGAACTTACTGCCTTTGCAGCCTCTGCCTCTTTTGTGGGCTACTGTTGGAAATGACTGTGGGGCTTAAAGTTAAGCAGGGATGAGTAGAAATTGTAGGGTTTTGCCAATCTTGTATTGGAATAGAAGGCTAGGGATGCTACACTTGCAGTAATTCATATTCCAAAATTGCAATTAAATAATAGCCTTTGTGTTGTACATAATTTCTGGGTTGAGAAGGTCTGGAAAGCTTGACCACTTAAGCTGAGAAACAAGTTTGTAAACTTGGCATTAGAAGGAGATTCAACAGTAAGTTTTCAGAGACCTGTGCTGAAGATTATGTGGTCAGAACAGAGATGGGGGAGGCTTTTTTTAGGACAGTTTCTTAGTTGCCTGTTTCTTGTGGAGCTGTGATTGTTACTCATCTGGGTGATGCTCATGTTGCCTGGGTCTCATGTGTGTGGTCTTTCCTTTTGTCACTTCTGTACTTCATAAAAAGTTGTATGTTGAATAAACTGAGGATGCAGGCAGATAGTTTGCATTTCCACTTGTCTGTGATTGATGATAGATCCTGTTCTCTCTGGACTGTAAATACACAGGAAAGAAATGTTAGGTTTTTAGGTTGTGACAAGGAAGAGAACTGCTTTTCTTGCTGTTGTTCCTTTCTCTCTGGAGTGGAAAGGCTGGTAGTTGCACTGGTCTGAGGTGGATGCATGGAGTCCATAGGATGGAGAGCAGAAAAGCAATTGCAGTCTAGCAGAATGATTGTACCAATAGGCCAATAATCTAACTAGCCAGAGTAGCTTCTGGAATGCAAACCTTGGGGGTTTAATGGCATATGTATAAAACATACCATTTATTTTCAACAAGTAAGCACACTTACCTAAATCAATGCACATGTTCATTTTGACCAGCACTATCTACACAAATTATGGGAATGGGGAAAAAATGTTTGAACTCTAAAGATGCTGAAGGAAGTTCTTATGCCATATGTCCAGCAAGTGAACTACCTATGCAAACATAATAAGAAAAATATTTTTAAGTTGTCTTATAATTTGTATTGTTAAATTGTCTGTATTATATAAACAGACTGCTCTGCACTGATTTTTTCTTTTTTTTTAAAGTCTATTGTACAGGTGGAGACGTTGGGCGAGTTTGGTGTATTCTTCACTCTCTTTCTAGTTGGCCTGGAATTTTCTCCTGAAAGATTAAGAAAGGTACTTTTTGTACAATACCTCTGTGTTACAAGATGTACTTGCTAATGTTCAAGTTATCAGTTCTATTTCAGAGTTTTACAGTGTCCCTGTAATAGGCTAGTGTAGCTTTGTATAGTTTTGAAAAGATAAATAGTGCATTTCCATCTTCTCTCTAACTCCTTGGAAAGATCAGAATGCATTATTTATTCGGTGTCTGCACAAAAAACTTGGCTTATTCCTCTTCATTTTAGTAAATCAGTTTGATTACTAGCAAAAGCTCACACAACTTGTGGCAATCCATCTCTATTTTTTATTTTAACATGCAGTAATATGCAATTGCTGTTAGAGTGTCTAGTCCCTGTTATTAAAAAAAAAATTAAAAATCAGTTTAATTACTGCATGCTAAATTGGTAATACATGCCATACTATGGCTAATAAATGATTTGGCCAGCATGTTAGCACAGTCTGTAACATTACATAACGTGGCCAGCAGGATTCAACAAAAAGGTACAAGCTTCTTTTGGTCTTAATTAGAAGAAAACAAAAAGTTATCAACCAGCTAGAACTTTAATAGTGGAAAACACTCCTGCAAAATATATAAGGACTGTATGGATGTTAAGGGTTGCATTGTGTGATTTGTGCCTCAGCTGATGGTTTTGAGCTTATAAGACTATAAAAGCTTTAATTGAAATGTATTTAAAATTTGAGCATTCAGCTTAATCTACTCTTTCTGGTCTGTGTAAAGTCAAAGGTAAAAATCAGTAACTCAAAGGTTCCTAAACTGTAGCCTGTGGATCGTTAGTCCAGAGTTGTGTGCACAGTAGGGTGGAGTGGGGTCTGGTATTCATAGAATCATAGAATGGTCTGGGTTGGAAGGGACCCCAAGGATCATAGAGCTCCAACCCCCCTGCCACAGGCAGGGGCACCAACCTCCAGGCCTGGATCTACACAAGGTTGCCCAGGGCCCCATCCAACCTGGCCTTGAACACTTCCAGGGATGGGGCATCCACCACCTCTCTGGGCAGCCTGTTCCAGCACCTCACCACTCTTTCTGTACAAAACTTCCCCCTAATATCTAATCTAAACCTTCCTTCCTTTAGTTTTAATCCATTCCCCCTTGTCCTACCATTGTCTATCCTTTTAAAAAGTTGGATGCCCTCCTTTTTAAAGGAGATGGTGGTCTTTGCCACTCCCATTTTCTCCTCACTCTAGAATCACATCAATTAACTCATCATCCATTTGATGATTTTAATATTTTTCAACCCATATGGCACTTTGGCCCTTAGTTTGTCTGTGAGCTCTGGGAAATTGACTTAATACCTGATAATAAGCCTGATGTCATAGAATATTACCTCCTAGGCATAACAGCTTCAGAGTTTTAGGGTGTATTGGATGACAGCCCATTACTTCTGTGACCTGCTTATTTGTGCTCAAAGTCACTGTAACTTTTCAGTGAGAAAACTGTCATCAGCCTTTATCATAAGCTGTTTTCTTCTCAAGGTATGGAAAATATCTTTGCAAGGACCCTGCTACATGACGGTTCTGATGATTGCCTTTGGTTTGCTGTGGGGACACTTGCTCCAAATTAGACCAACACAAAGTGTCTTCATTTCCACTTGTTTGTCTTTATCAAGCACGCCACTGGTGTCAAGATTTCTTGCAGGTAGTGTTCGAGGAGATAAAGAAGGTAAGTATGATTTTTAAATGTGGACTGCTGTAATATCTGCCATAAAGTTTGAAAGGCCTTGATTTGGTCATCTTAGGAGAGAAGCTAGTGAAAAAGTGAAACAAACCAAAACCAACCCCACTGTTCAGTATGTGATCATCCTAACAGTGTTGTGTATATCCTTGTTATGAGGTGTACCTGCTATTTACATAGCCAGTCCTCTTTGGAGAATGACACTGTTGCCCAATTGGTACTTTACTGGTTAAGAATTCACTTTACTGAGGGTCTGGAATCTTTGTGCTTTTTTTTAAGGAGGTTTCTAGGTTAGATCATTACCTCCAGTCTGTCACCAAGGGAGAAAGGCTTAAAAAATTCACGTCCTTCTTCAGCAAGCTAAGACCAGCTTGGGTAGTCTTTTGTAGCTAACAGATCTTCAAATAAGTACCTTCAAGTGCCATCTTGCTAGCTTCTCAAAGATTTCTAAATGTTTCCTTTCCAAAGTTTTGCCACTCTGCTTTTTTCCACTTAAATCTCCCTCATACACACTACACTGAAGTTCTCCCCACCCCCTAGAATATTTTTATTCTAATGTCTCAAGTAGACATGTGTATTACACATGCTGGCTCTCAAGTGTGTCTGTTACTCTTACGCTTTCAGTAAAGGAGTTGTGGTAAATGCATAACTAGTGCTTAACTGCTAAGCAATGTCTGTATTTTCACTGTGTCATGGAAGCTTTATATGAATAATTTATTTATATTTTTAATATATCTTTAGAGTTTTTGTAAGCCCAGAATGCTTTGAATTACCTCCCCATTGAGCACTATATTTTAGCCTCCTTTTCATTAAGAAATGTCTAGATTTCTGAGCACTGCAAGCATTTGTAGATTCTGATGAATGTTTCCATGACTGATTTGTTGGTGTACAGGGGACATTGACTACAGTAGCGTACTGCTTGGGATGTTGGTGATGCAGGATGTGCAGCTGGGTTTGTTTATAGCTGTCATGCCTACACTTATTCAAGTGGGAGTAAGCACTCATTCCAGGTAAAAACCATATTGTGTGTATCTTCCCCCACCCCCCTTTCAATTAGTATGTAGATTGCAGACATGAATATGAGTGTGCTACTGTTAATGGCAGCTCCATGAAAAATACACACCCTGGTCTGTGAGTTCCCTTTACTGTTTGTACTTGTGGACATTCTTTCTGCTCTAGTAGCTTTAGTCCTGCCAGTACTTCAAATTTGTAGTGAAAACTTGTTGTTATCTTAAAAAATAAGTACATTTCTTCAGTTACTTTATTCCTTTGAGACATACTTTTGTCAAAGACTGTGCTATGGTATTAGAGAGCCTGATGGCTTACCTTGAAGATCAGTCAGCACAGACGCTTTGGAATCAACATGGAAGTAAATTCTAGGCTGTAAAAGAGGTTGCTGGGCATTCAGCTGAGGTTGTATTCATTTTGCTTAGAAATGTATCTAAATATCTTAACTGTAGCTACTTAGTTTTGAACATCTGAGGAATTAGATCTTTTCATACTTCAGGGTAACTGGTCGGGAGGCATGAGAGCACTTGAAGGAGATGTTCTGTTTGTTCTTCTCTTCCAGCATTTTCAAGGAAATACTGAGAATACTGATACTGATTGGCCAAATTCTTTTTTCTCTGGCTGCTGTTTTTCTTCTATGTCTTGTTGTAAAGACTTACCTCATCGGACCCTATTACCGCAAGTTGCACACAGAAAGCAAAGGGAATAAAGAAATCCTCATTCTAGGAATAACTGCTTTCATCTTCCTCATGTTAACGGTAATGTTTCTAAATGAATAAAGCATTCTGATTCCTGTGGCAACTGGCTGCATCAGTATCACAAAAGCCATTGCACTTCCTGTTGTGTTTTATGAACGTGCACCTCCGTGGTTAATTGTTTAAAAGTGGTGTTTTCAAACAAATCCAAATGCACTGGTGGTTGATGCATCACAGCAATTATGAGTAAGGACACAGACAATTTGAATGTCAATCAGCTGAACTTCTGCTGGTAACTTTTAATACAGCCAGTTAAAGAATCACGATGCCAGTTTTACTTTTGGACTACTTCATGCATTTAAAAATAATACAGAATGGGTTTTGAGATACTGATAATGACTGATTGTTACACTTGCTTACAAGTTTCTTTTCCAAAGCAAATTCTCAACATAGTTTTTATTATAAAATACTTTTTCCTGTGGGAGGGGAACAGCTTGTGATGAGCTTCAGACAGTAGAGAAACACCTTAAGGTTCATAGGTTTTGACATCCCTTTCAGGTTTGGTTCACTTTCCTCTGAATCTTCTTTCTGTTTGTTTCTATCTCACGTTTCAGCCCTCTGAAAAGCTATTCAGCTGGAGAACAGGATGTGACAGTCGCTGATAGAGTTGTGGGTTTGAAACTCCGTTGTCCTCGATGTGCAGATTGTTATGTTCTCTGAGAATTTCTGAGACAAGTTATCCCAAAATGTTCCTGTGTAGGTGCCTTTCTTTTTTTCTAGGGGTATTTGCTTAATTATTAGAAGTCCAACAGAAAAGCTGACCTCCTTCAGGAAGAAGGTCAAGAAAGAAGGTAGTGAGAACGTAGCTTTACGATTTGCTGACTTCTGTTGTATAGGTTAGATGCCAGGAGTGCCATCTAATTAGAGAAGGAACAGCTAGTTTCTCCTTTCTACTTTCTAACAAGAAGACATAACATTTGTAGAGCAGCTTCAATAAAAAAAAACCAAACAACCACCAAGCCTCCAAAAATGCATAAAATATGATGGTATCTAGAAGCAGGCTTAGCTTCATTAAAAAGGCAGTGTACATAGACTGATCTGACTGAAATTGGCATATTGTGCCCATATCACTTATCAAATGTGCAAGGAGTTTGTCTGTGTGACTTTACGTAATATATGTGTATCTATAAACTTGAGGGAGAATATGTTTGAGTATGTTGGATTCTTACAGCAAAATAGAATGCTCCTTCAGCTTGGGAAGCGTTGGTGAAGGAGCACATTTTCTGTGTACTTTGAGTGAAAACAATTTTCCTTTTAAAGTTGATGAATAATGTATCAAAGGGAGCAGTACAAAGGATGCTGCACGTAACCTCAGTAAACAAGTTGAGATGCTCGATACTCACTGACACTGATACATTCATTATAGTAATACTACAAGTTGTGGTTTGAGCACAAAGACTTAAACCCCCCCCACACCCAAACCAAACCAAAAAGTATTTGATTGTCCAATTGAGCAGTTCAGCAAACACATCTGGAAAACAAATCTTAATTGCTATAGGTGCCCGACTGTGCCAGAAATGAAAACATAGGATGCAGGGATGGCAATCTAATTTGAAAAAATGTTGCATGTGTTTGGAAAGGATAAATTAGGGCTTTTTGGGCACCAGGTAGGAAAACAAACTGTTGTGGTTCCTGCAAAGATCTTTCTCCTTTAAAAAGCAAGCCTCAATATTTATAAGATTTGTATAATTATCTGCAAACACAGAATTTTCCATACTAGTGTAATTCTAAAAAAAGACTTTGAATTTGTAGAGGGAGGGATAAGGGCATGCATATTTTAGTGGCCTTAACCAAAGATGACTCTGTGGCTCCATTTAGAAAACCCAAGAGACCTTTTTAAATAAAATCTTTTAACTCCCTGTCTAGCATGCAGGTTACTCTGCAGGCCACATCCTTTCCAATACATGACAAAGGGGGTGGGGATGATACCATATTCCTGCTTCATGCATACAGTCACTTCTTATGTGCTCCAGTGCTGAGTGGATTTGCTGGGGTCCAAGTTTATCTTCTATTGAGGTTCATCTGCATAACATCATGCATGTTATAGAGAAACTGAATTTCCTCGTTTCCCGTGTTTGAAGGTCTCAGATGAGTAATTAAACAAGAACTGCTGTTTCTCTACCAATAAGGGAAAATTCTATATGGGAAAACAGGAGTGAGGATAGGACAGGAGTAAGCCATTTTGATGTGAAGGATTATCTTGTCAGTTGAGTAGCTTCTGTATGGAAGTGACTTTAGAGCGTTTCTGTGTTCTGAACTGTGTTGCTTGCTTGGGTAACATTGCAACTCACTAAATCTGAATCAGCATCTCAAATACATCTCTTCTAATAAACTAACTTAAGAGGGATGCAACAAATCTCCAATATATTTTACCAAGGTTTGGAGTTTAAGACACCTCTTTCTCTTCCCAGATACTCTCAGAAGTAACTGAAATTCCCCCCACTGCCTTTGTTTCCCCTCAACTAGTTAGGCAGATTGGGAGGGGGAGGTTGTGTCAAGTGCCAGTCCTGTAAAAACCCAGCTGGCTTCAAAATGCACAAGTGTGCATCTTTCAATTGTGTACCTTGTCATCAGTACCAAAGGTTTGGTAGATCATTATTATGGTTTCAGCAACTCCTTTTCAAGCTTTAGGTTATGCACATACTGCTTTTTTAATATTTTTTTTTTTAATTGGGGAAATTGCAACATAGGGAGCAAATCTAGCTTACAGTTTTAAATATGACCATTCAGGATCGATGGCCAAACTGTTACTTTTAGGTTGAGAGACAGAAGTGAGCCAGAGTCTTCACTGGCCTAGCTTTGCTTTCTCCTGTTCTGGAGGTACAAGGAAAATTGTTCTAAACACTATCCTGATAGTGAATTGCTGTATTGGCTATATGCAGCACAACACTGGTCAGTTTTGTTACGTTTTAAAGTGAAGTTATGAAATGTTATTAAGGAATTAGGGGAGAAACAACCCCAAAACCTGAGCTGACAAGGGATAGCAGTTACATTTACATGCTTACAGGACTCTGCATGTGTGGGGAGGGTGGAAAGTGGCTTCCAGTTTGACTGCATTGTGGTTAACCTCCGATGGTGGCAGCAAAAGGAGAGAAATTGCCAGCTTGTTTTATATATAAGAAAATACAGCTGTTATTGCAGCACTTCACCTATGAAAGCACACATGCTTTTTCTTGCAGTGTATTAGGAATGTCATACCTTGTTTGCCTGGAGTACTTCTTGGAGGCTCATAACCTGCTTATGAACCCTTTTCTGCCAATTTAAAAGGAGCAGATTAAGGAAGAACTGTAATCTCAACTATTTTAGTTAAATTATTTAATAAAAGACAGCTGAGATGGGAGTTTTTACAAGGCTCACTGAAAATGGCTTCCATTTCCCTTAAGGCTTTACTTCCTTAAAATGCAAGCTTATAATTCACCAGATTCAACTTATTAAAGGCTGAAATTCTGATACATTTCTTTTCATCAAGGATTTCTTAAATTTTCCTGACTTACCATATTTATTAAGCTTCTGTGATGATTCAGGAGTAGCAGTAAGCTACAAATTATTAGAGAATATAAGCAAAACAACTGAGCAAATGGCTGAAGTTCAACTGGAACATGTTACAGTAGTAATGTTTGTTTATGGCTGCGGTAGAACACTTGAACACAAAAATCCCACATGGTGGTGAAAGCAGAGCAAACCTTTGTGAGTAAAATGGGACCTTTTGGAAACAACTGAAAACGAAAATGTACTGAGGAAAACGTGTGAATTGACAAAACCTTTTCATTTCATTTTGACTGAAAAAGCTTTCTGTGATGGAGGAGTTGAGAAAAGGGCAGTGCAGAACCCAGGGATTAGTAATTGTACTAATTACAGAACACTGTGTGGTAAAGGCAAAACATTAAAAGTGATGCAAGCAGAGGGAGAATACAAATACTTCCCCAGTTTTGCTTATATAAGATATGTTGGTGAGAAGGCCTTACTGCCAGTAAAACAAACCCTCTGCAGTGTGGGTGGGGGTGTGTGTGTGTGAGCACACGCACGCATCGTATGTAATAAACCCTGATGATGCCTCAGGTTTAGTTGAGGAAATGTATCAGCTTATTGTTAATGGTACTGGACAAACAGGGACCGTGATGGGAATAGTAAAAGGAGTCTCTATGTAAATCTAGATAGACATTTGAAGAACAGGTTGGGGGGAGCAAGGGGGAAGGGTTGAGAAAATAATAATGATGTAATTTTTGATTCTTGCCCTCTCATCCACCTGACTTTTCCATATGTAGAGCGACCTGTAGATTTTTGTGGACCTAAGGTTGTGTAGAACTTAGAGAATACACAAGAAATAGCAAAATTTGTCTTTTTATCTACTTCATGTAGTGAGAGCAAACCCAGACAGACGTATCACTTGCTCCAGCTGTATCCAGTGCTTTCTGAACAAGCATGTTTCTTTTATGCTTAAAGTGGTCCTTGCTTCGATAGCGATTCTCCTAAGAGCACAGTATCCATGCAATTGATACAAGAGATGCTAACTCACCTCTGACATGGTATCATAACCATGTACATGGGAACACTTAAAATGTTAGCTATGGAAGTTTTGATCTGGAGCTCTGGTATAGCTGAAAACTCTTAAGAGGGGGCTGATTACAGCTGAATTGTAAAAATAATTCCAACTTTATTTGAAGAGGCTATATTGGATCTTAATCATACAGATTACAGTCAGAAAAGCTTGTGACTTTTAAAACAACTAATGTATGATTGAGAAGAATGATATGTTTCCTATTCATAACTTTATTCCTTTGTCGTCTTTATCTTTTGGTGATTTTAAAGCCTTTTATATATATATTTCCTTCTTCCCTCTTACAACTTCAAATGGTGGTGAAAAGCACTGGAATTCCTTTCGTTGTTTCAAAACAACAGAAGAGGAATATTATAGTGTTACTTGTTGGGTTTGCCTGATCAGCAACTGTTTGCATTAGCTGACAGAACCTATTCATTTTCTGAAATGTCTTGCAATCAATTACAGACTGTTAACACACATGGAGTTACGTGGAGCATTCAGACATTAATACTTAAATACACAAAAGTTTGGTGTTTATTTTTAGGTGGCATTTTATGCACAGCCTGGGAGACTTGTTTACTGTGTCTTTTGCTCTCCTCCATTAAGTTTAAATCACTTGAGTTTTAGCTTCATACCTTATAGTGCAACACCGATCAAGATATGATGAATGTTGTCCATAAATGTACTGTGGTGTGTTGATGCTTAATTTAAATTGGTATGGAAATAAGTTTTCAATTTTAGATGTTCTATTCCTATTAATAACATATCAGCCTTATCTCAGTAAGACGAGTGTCTGCAGCAGGCAGCATGGCTTCAAAGTGATTCTTTTAAAATACACTTTACAGTGCCTAAAATGCTGTTTGTTTTGTTTGTTTGTTTTTTAATGTTCTAAGCATTGCCTTAAGCAGTTTCTTTGGTTTTAGTTCAGTCTTTTTCCATGTGTTTCATCTCTTCCTTCTAGTACCATATTCAGACAATAAAAGAGAATTGGAGAGTGGTCTGAATTCTCCCAACCAGATACCGTGCTTTGGTACAGCAGTTTACTTCACATGCTTAAATGCATCCCTATTTGGTCAAGCAGACAGGCACCTTTAAGTCCAATTTACAATAACTAAATGTAATTTATGCCTAGGACTTCTGCTAAATTGAGACTATTCTCCCAAATTACAAGCTTTGATTTTTATCCCCCCCCTCCCCCTTGTTTGACAGCTGGAAAATACGCTGTTCTTACTGCTTCATTTCACCACCTCAATGTATTGTGCAATCCTGACTCCAAAACTGTCGCACTCTTTCTTATTTTTATGAAATCAGATCCTACCCTAAAGAGTGACACAGTGTAGGCTGACGGTTATTTTTGGATTTGTGGGGAGGTGACACAGAGGGGAAACTGGTTTTGTGAGTCTTTTGAATAAATTCAACACTGCAGAAGGCTGAAGTCAATACGTTGGGTTTCTATTTGTGGTTGAACTTTCATAAAGACGTAGTAATTGACTGCATTCGGTACACTGTGCAGTTGTGTAATTTCACTGTGAAGTGATGTCCAAAGTCACCTGGTGCTGTAGAACACCAATGGGCTTTTCTGTTCTTCCTTGACAGATCACAGAGCTGTTGGATGTTTCAATGGAGCTGGGGTGCTTCTTAGCCGGAGCGCTGATCTCTTCTCAGGGTCACATGGTTACTGAGGAGATTATGTCCTGTATTGAACCAATACGTGACTTTCTTGCCATCATTTTCTTTGCATCCATAGGTAACTTACAAGAAAACTTGCTTTATGAATTAGCATTAACCTACACATGTGGGAGAAGAGAATTAAAAAATGGTGTCTACAAATTGGGAGGAGGAGGTTTTTTTGTTTGGTTGTAAGCAATTTCCATATTGCACTCTCAATTCTTGTTTCAATGTCAGTTTTTCATTGTTAATTATGAATTTGGGCTTTTTAAAATACATAGCTAAAAACTTTAAGGCAAAAAGATGGTTTTGGTTTTGGTTTTTTGTCTGAGGTTTTTTTTTTTTTCTAATGTTCTTCTGTCTTCATGGGGTATGTCTTTGTACCTTATGTTAAAATAGTGTTACTACTTTGAATCGGTTGGTAGAGTAGATTTAAGGTCCTTATGGTTTGGTTTTTGTCTAGAAGCAAGATATGATAATTGGAAGCATCTTTTTTTAGTTAGGAAAATGTGATCTGTGTGTTCTCAATGCAGGGGGAAAAAAAAATCATTTAACAAGATGTATCTCTACCTGAATGCCGAGTGAAATGCAGCATTGATGTCTAAGACCAGGAGAGTAACTCATCGTGCTTGTTATCCAGAACAAGTTCACTCTGAGAGTATTTACAGTTGTTTGGCAGCTTCATTTTGAACCGCTGCATTCTGTCTGTAGCTGTGCCCCAGCAGCTTTCTCTGAAGGAAATGGAAGGTGATTGCAGAGACAGGCCCTGTGACAGCACTGGCCTCCCCACCCCGAGGATTGTGCAGCAGATCTGGGGGCACTGCAAGGTCTAAAATAGGGGGTTAGAATGTGGCCTGTGGCACAAATCCAACCTCCTTCAACCCATGCTTACCTCAGATTCTTGGGGTGTGTTTCGTTTTCCCAAGACCACCCTTGTTTTTTCTTATGGTCTTATTTTAAGTATTCTGTTGTTCTTTTTACCTCCATGTATTCAGATAGTAGTGAAGTCGCATCAGCAGCATAATTTTAATGCCTTTCCTTACATACCTGTTTGATACCCATTGTTTCAGAACAGAAACTAAAACTCTTTCTGGAGATTGTCAAAGTATAAAGAATCACAGAATCGTAGGGGTTGGAAGGGACCTCCAGAGATCATCGGGTCCAACCCCCCTGCCAAAGCAGCTCCCCAGCTCATATTGCACAGATAGGCGTCCAGACGAGACTTGAATCTCTCCAGAGCAGGAGACTCCACACCCCCCTGGGCAGCCTGTCCCAGGGCTCTGTCACCCTCACTGGGAAAAAGTTCTTCCCCATGTTGGTGCGGAACTTCCTGTGCTCCAACTTGAGGCCATTGCCCCTTGTCCTGTCCCCACAGACCACTGAAAAGGGGCTGGCCAATTCCCCCTGCATCCCATGTCTAAGATATTTATAAACACTAATTAGGTCCCCCCTAAGTCTTCTTTTCTCTAGACTGAACAGTCCCAGTTCACTCAGCCTGTCCTGATGCGGGAGATGTTCCAGGCCCTTAATCATCTTCGTAGCCCTTCTCTGGACTCTCTCCAGGAGGTCCCTGTCTTTTTTATACCAGGGAGCCCAGAACTGGACACAATACTCCATGTGGGGCCTGACCAAGGCAGAGTAGAGGGGGAGGATCACCTCCTTCAACCTGCTGGACACACTCTTCCTGATGCATCCCAGGATCCCATTCCCAAAGGAAATAGTTATGCTTGCCAGTTGTTGTTATTGCTTGGGGTTTTTTGTTTGTTTGTTTTACCCAGTCTATGATAATAACTCATGCTGGCCAGTCAGATTGCTCAGTAATAGATAAGTTTATTTGAAGAATATATTTTTTTTAATAAATGGAGGAAAGTGGTGAGCTCTGGTGAAGCTGTTGAGCCCATATAACTGTCAAGGTTGGATGAGTAATTGTTAAAAGCTCACAAGTTGTTTATTTGTTTTAGTAAAGATGGTGATGGAGCAGATAGTATTACCAGAGTTACAAATCATGACAAGGAATTAGAAGCCCCAAGTTAATTTTACAAGGGACTGATCTATATACTGCCCTATGCTCTTGTGACTGCATAAATGAAGACTAGAGACAAAACGTTGGTACAGGAACAAGAAAACAGCAAGACCTCAATTGGCGTGCTGGCAGCACTCCATATGGCCTAAGTTATACCTTAAGGAGATTATTTTTGTAGCTTTTTTACAGAATTAAAACCAAATCTTTTAAACTGTTGCTACCATCATAATTGCAAGGAGGGAGAGAAAACCACCTAAAAATTTTACAGAAATATGTGCTATACCTGCCTCATAAGAAAGTTAGCTAAAAATCAATAAAATGAACCCTCACGTAGGCCTCTGATGTGATCATTCTTGCCTGTAAAAAAAGCACAGAACAACAACAACAAAAAGCCCCACACCTTACAAAACCCATTCTCTGACAATAAACATTACCCCACTTACTTCCCCATTTATTTTCAATGACTTTCAAATTCTGTAGTTAATAGAAAGTTCTGTGGGGTGCCAGGTGGATTTTCAGAAGGAGTGCTTTCATCTTGCAAAGAAAACTTGAGCCAGATAAAAAGTGTTCCTTAATTTTTTTAAAAAAAGAAATCTAGTAAAAAAAAGACTTCTTGCTTGCTCTCTGCTTGCATCATTTGCATGGGTACATATATGTATCCCTAAATATATAGAGATTTACTACATGGAATTAAGGCTACAGGGAAAGTTTAGCTCCCCTGAATAAAGAGAACGCTTATTGCTATATGCAGTGAGCACCCTATTATAGAGAGCAAAACCACTTGAGCTCCTAAGGTGGGGTGGTATGCCACTGCAGTAATACAATTTCTGTTCCTTTTAGAATAAAGGAATTATTAAAAAAAAAAAAAGGCTTAATTGAAAAGTGACTATAAATATGTCATTTGGAAAAGTTAGTTATTATTTTGCCCATCTGAGATGCCTGCTTTTCTGTTCTCACTGCAGAAATCCTTCTGGTGTGTAAAAGCTGAGCTGAGTAGTACTTGTTCTTGTACTGTCTACAACAGTGGTGCTGCCCTTAGCTTGACCTGCGTAATGCTACTGCTTTCCAGTTCACACATGGATGCACTTGTGGGAGTAACACACCTTTGCAGTTAGGCATTAACAGCTGTACTTTGGTTGCTCTCCATCTGTACCTTCATTTAGGCCTCTGTGTGTCCAAGTCTTCTGGCCCTCTGTGCTATCTGCTGAGGTTAGAAACTTCCTGTTTGTCCTCAGTCGTATTTTTGAGAGTACATCTGACTAGTCCCTTGGAGACACACTTTGGTACCTAGTACTCAGTCCTTTCCACCTCTGCATCATTTGCCTTTCTTTTGGTTGCTTTTTAGAAAGATGGGATGCCTCTTTACCTAGACTGTTCCAAATATTTTTTTTTTCTAAGGGCTCCATTGTCCCATTTTTTGGTCAGTCTACAGGGCATTTGGAGTTTGAAATGGGGCATCAGGACTGTATCTGCCACTGGTGAGGAGGCAGATTACTTCTGCTGAGAAAGCTGTGTGCCTTCAGTGTGCTGTACAGATGTGCTCACTGGTCAGGCTCCGTGATTCCCTTCTTTGAATGCAAGATGCTGAAAACCCTTTCTCAGTGCAGTCTGTTTCTTCAGAAGATGGGTGATGCTGACACTGTCAGCGATACTACCATCCAGAATACAGTGTTTCTCTGATAAGCCTCTTAATATTTCTGTTGAATTTGAGAGAAAGCAAAGGAAGTTCCTAACTGGAATTTATTAGGTGACATACATCGCCTTCTCCTTACCCATCTGGCTCTATTGCTTTGCTGTCCTGTGTAGAACACAATGAAACTTGGGAGGTTTCAAGCCCTCAGAAATGACAAAAGAATCAAGAGGACTTTTCCCTTGGCAGGAAAATGGAGCTGAATGTTGGTTTTGCCCTCAGCTATTTAATCTAACCAGGGCTGTAGCATTTACTGCATTTGCTAGCCGTGCTCTTAGGTTCATTAAGATTCTTAGCAGATACAGCACCCCAGTGCATCACTGATTTGATTTTTCTGAGTGATATCCTGTCTTGAGGATGTGTCAAAATTAATATTGCTGGCTTCAATTTGACCAACAGATTTCTGGTTTCTGTAATCTATTTTGCTATCAAGGATCTCCAAGATCATAGAATCATAGAATGGTCTGGGTTGGAAGGCACCCCAAGGATCATAGAGCTCCACCTCCCCTGCCACAGGCAGGGACACCAACCTCCAGGCCTGGATCTACACAAGGTTGCCCAGGGCCCCATCCACCCTGGCCTTGAACACCTCCAGGGACAGGGCATCCCCTACTTCTCTGGGCAGCCTGTTCCAGCACCTCACCCCTCTCTGTAAAGAACTTCCCCCTAATATCTAATCTAACCCTTCCTTCCTTTAGTTTTAGTCCATCCCCCCTTGTCCTGCCATTATCTGCTCTTTTAAAAAGTTGAACCCCCTCCTGCTTATAAGCTCCCTTCAGGTACTGGCAGGCTGCAATGAGGGCCCCCCGCAGCCTTCTCTTCTCCAGGCTGAACAAGCCCAGCTCCCTCAGCCTCTCTTTGTAGGGCAGGTGCTTCAGCCCTCTAATCATCCTTGTGGCCCTCCTCTGGACCCTCTCCAACAGTTCCACATCTTTCTTGTATTGGGGGCCCCAGATCTGGACACAGGACTCCAGATGGGCCTCATGAGGGCAGAGTAGAGAGGGACAATCACCTCCCTGTCCCTGCTGGCCACCCCTCTTCTAAAGATGCCTTTTCTTGATGCTGGATCTTCCAGGATGTGGCCATGAGTGCATTTAGATCTTCACATGCTGTTTAACAGTCATCCAGCTGACTGGTGGCATCTGTCTAATTGGCAGGGAGGGAGAGTTCACCTGTTAAGAAAAACGTACTTGCAAAAAGCATGTGCAGCATCTTGCCTGTAATAATCCATAGATGAACACGTGCCAACGTACATGAGTGAACTCTGCTTTTTGGCTTGACAGTGATGCAAGGCCTCTATGTCAGATATTCCAGAATACCACTTAGAATTGAAGTCCAGTGGCTAATTCTCAGCTCTGTGAAGACATATGAAGTGACATCCTAGCTATTGGTGACAGGCCAAGATGTCCCACGCTACCTGATGATGGTGCTGAAGTTCTTGAATCATTCGATTGAGGTGTTCCTTCCATCTGTAGTCACTCCTGATCTTAGTCACAAAGTCTGATTAAAACCATTGAAATGAATGCCCATGTGCATGCACCTTTTGTCCATGAAGTTAATCTTTCTGAGGGCATTTTTGATGTTGGGAAGGTTTTGTGTGCTTGTATAGCAGTCTGATATGACTTGTGGCCTTATCCTAAGTTTTCATCTAGTGTTGAGGCAAAGGTCTGTGATCACCATGAAAAATGCAATGTGGTGGGATTTATTTCCCTCAAAACACATCTGTGTGCTGGGATGTTTATTTGTTTGCTCAGAATAGTGTAGGTAACAGGTTTAGGCTTGCTTCACCTTGTAGACACTTCCTTCCCAGGATTAGCATAGAAGTCTGTTGTAGTTTGTGCCTCGTCTTTCAAATACAGTAACAATCTCCTCAGGGGGAGGCTGTTCCAGATGAACTTCAGACTGCCTGTCTGCTCCAGGGCTGACACAGTAGATGAGCCCACAGTGATAAGAGCACTGTATTTACAGCTTCCCTTTGAAATCTTCCAATTCCAGATGTTGTGGTGTTGGTCCTCTTGTGAAACATGATGTTCTTACAGGCCATATTTCTGTAGTTGCTTCTCACGGATGTTTCTGAGACCGGCCTAAAAGTGAATGAATGAGCAGCATGCACATGATAAAGAGCAAAACACCCAGAAGCTACTTGCCCTGCTACATTGTCCTCATTTCAAGGACAGGGAACTACTTGAAAGGGTCCAGTGCAGGGCCACCAAGTGGATTAAGGGCATGGAACACCTTCCTTATGAGGAGAGGCTGAGGGAGCTGGGCCTCTTTAGCCTGGAGGAGACTGAGGGGTGACCTCATCAATCTCTGTAACTATGTAAAGAGTGAGTGTCAGGAGGACAGAGCCAGGCTCTTCTCAGTGATGGCCAGCGATAGGACAAGGGGCAGTGGGTACAAGCTGGAGCACAGGAGGTTCCATGTGAACATAAGGAAAAACTTTTTCACTGTGAGGGTGATGGGGCACTGGCACAGGCTGCCCAGAGAGGTTGTGGAGTCTACTTCTCTGGAGGCATTCAAACTCCACCTGGATGCATTCCTATGTGATTTAGTGTAGGTGAACCTGCTCTGTAGGGGGGTTTGGACTAGGTGACCTTTTGAAGTCACTTCAAACCCCTAACTTTCTGTGAAATTAAGAAAAGAACCAGGGTTTGTGCATGCTGACTGGGTAGTACTCATATAAAAATGTCATGTGCCTAAAGTACATTTTCATCCACAATGAAATGTGCATATGGACATCATGAAGTTACTGTAAGCAGTTTCTCTTGTGCACTGAAGAACAGAAGATGACTTTTCTGACTCTGTGACTCTGTGGGGCAGGGAAAGTTAGTGAAAACTTGTCTTGCATTAAAATGAGACGTTACAGCATCTGTTTACATGCCTCGTGCCAGAAAGGCAAACTCTTGTCCTTCACCAGAAATAACTGGGTTGGAGCACTGCCAACTATTACAAGTTTATCAGGAAGATCACCACAATTTTGGTTCCTCTTTTTAAGAGCTTTTATGAAAAAGGAATGAGTTTCCAACGATACAGTTATGTTTGCCTGCACAATTTCCTCATACCCTAGGAGGAAAAAATGGATCTAGTCAGCTGTGAGTAAGCTTCTTCTTCAGTGACTTCAGGACTTCTCCAACAAATACTGCTTTTTATTCTGTTCAGCATTAGTAGGAAAGGCTTAGCTTTAAAATTGAGTGTTCTTTATGGTTCTTGCCTTGCTTCATATAATTAGGAAATAAAAATGAAGAAAAAGTTGCAACCCCACCCACCAACCACCTCTCTCCTCCCCCCTCCCCCTCAAACAAAAAAAAACCCCAAACAACAAACCAACCCAACATCATAGCAATGGGGTTTTATGCAATTCTTCAGTGATAGACCATGCTCAGGGGTTTATGACTTTACCTGATTCCAGTCTTAGTGACATTTCCAGTTCAGAAAACAATTTCAGTGTTTGCATGTGAGGGTCATGGGATCAAAACAGTTAGGTTTTCTGTTGCTGCAGTCTGTACAAATACTGACTGTGGTGTTCCTCTAGCAGGGATAGTCCATTACCCTGTCATACAAAAATGTTAAACAGCTAGCAAAGTGTATGGTACAATCGCTCTGCAGAACAATGGAATTGTTTTCCTGCAGTGTGTTCCTAGCTTTCATGAGAGGTGTATTTCAATTCAGATCCTGGATTGCTGACTGGTGTGGGAGAGAGAAAGCTTCCTAACTGGAAATGCTCCTGCAGCGGTCATATACAGTTGAACTCCACTGGGAATATTGTTTGTGCTAAACCCATCCAAAGGAAAAATGGTTGGATAATGCAGGAAGTGCTTTAGTGATGAAGTAGGGAGTGTTGGTAGGTATGTTAGGGCTTCTTGTTTGTTTCTTGGTTTGTATTTGAGAGTACAGTTCTGCAATTAAATCCACTGTTAACTCGGAAAATTGTCATAGCAAGGTATTTGCCATCAATTCTGAAATACTGTTTTCTTTCCTCCTAGGACTTCATGTTTTCCCCACGTTTGTAATATATGAACTTACAGTCTTACTGTTTCTTACCTTGTCTGTGGTCATAATGAAGGTATTTTTCTTTTATCTTTTAATAGTTTAAATAATGCTTGTGCTGCATGCCTGAATGAAAATTCTGTGCAAGAGCTGAACGTCTTACATAGCAGAGAATATTACATCTTTACTGTAAAGATCTATTTGGAGAAGCCTTACTGACTAGAATACACTTTGGTAATGATAACAATATTCTTAGGATGCTAAAAAGATTTTATTTAATGCTAAAAGTAAGTTGCACATGCAGAAATGTCTGTTTAGCTTGGGATTTGCAAGGAAGTTAAGTGTTGTTGTTATAGTAAACAAGATACTGCTTTATGCTGTGCCCTGTATGTCTCTTTTGACATTAATACAGAAGACACACCTAGAAGTCCACTAGTTTATTTGATGTCCAGAATTTCTATATTTAATGCTGTGTATCTTACAAATACTGTACTATCTCATCATCTATTGCATTTTTTAAATTTAAAAAAAAAGCCCACCATCACAACAACCCCCCAAAAAAACCCAAAATGTTTTTAAAGTTTGTCTTGGCAGTGCTTGTGCTTTCTCTGATTCTTCCAAAGACCAGCCAGTATATCAAGTGGATTGTCTCAGCAGGACTGGCCCAAGTCAGCGAATTCTCTTTTGTTCTGGGAAGCAGAGCACGCAGAGCAGGGATCATATCTCGGGAGGTAAGCTCTTCTATAGTTATTAAACTTCAATTTTTATTCATTTTTTTAATCACTTTACTAACTAACTGGGGTTTTGTGTTACAGTGTATTTGAAATGTCAGTACGCTTCAGTTTTATGGCATCTCTCAGCCTGTTAACAAGTAGAATCAACCTGTACAAATGGAGATATGAATGTCCCTGACAGGGCTCTTAGTTTCTGGTTTTGACTTGTTCCATATTGTACTTTAATATTTTAAATAGTAGGGTTTACTTTTAAATAGCATAATTATAGATGCTTTGCCTTAACTGCTTTGACTTACAACTTCCTTAGTAAGCGGTGAGTTGTATGTAGCACCCAGGTCAGTAAGACTGAGAAGCCTTTGCTTTTAAAATCCTGATGGAGCTGTAGAAAGAGGTACCTGACAGTAAGGGTTTGACTGAGGAAATACCAGTAAATAAGAACCAGGGAGCAGATATGAAGAAGTGGAAATTGCCTTAATATTTAAACAAGCAAGCAAACTTGTAATCTTCACTTGCAAAGCTTGTTAATTTTAAATCCTCTGCAGAACAATCAGCTTTTTCAGTACTCATAGAAAAAAATCTCCTAGGAAAGAAACCTTAAACTCTTTTATATTGAAACTGTGAGAATGCTATTTTTTTCCAAGTTGAAGCCTGCTTTGTGAAATAAAGTAATGATGGCTGTGGGGATACAACAACTGACTCCACTGTCTACTGCTCGCTGCTTTCTCCTCCGTGGTTCTGCTCACAAAAATACTCTGCTGGTGCTCTGATTGTGTGAGCAAGTGAGCTGTAGAACACTGGAACCAATTCCAAATAAAGCACGTGTGAAAAACTTACACAATACCGTTCACTTGTGCAGGTAAAGGTGATTCATTTTCATGTTCGTTCCTGCATATAACTACGAGTTATAAATACTGTGTGTTTGTATAGAGTTTCAAGATATCCATAGGTGATCACAGAACCAGTTTAGGGTCCCACCCACAGCGCTTGGAAGCCTTTAGGCTTGCTTTTTCTCTCCTGTGGCAGCTCTCCCATGATTGCCTGCTGCCTGGGTTCATAGGGCTCTGAGATTTCCAAAAGTCAGTCTTCCCTTTGAGACTTCAAAACTACTTCCTGCTGTTGCTTTATAAGACTCTGTCAGAATGCATAGTTAGGGTCTTATTTCAGAATGTGTATACTACAACTTAAAGGGATTTTTTGTTTGAGGGTTTGGGGGTTTTTTTAAGTGTATAAAGTAGTTCTGCACTTTGCCACTACATCATTAAGCCAGAATAGTTTGTGGGGCTTTTATAAATAAATGGATGTTTAGCCTTTGACCTTTCAGCAAACCTTGAGCTTTCAAACTTGATCTCTTAATTGTACATGCAGTTCACTGTTTTTCTCTAAGCTCATAATGCTGTTTTTTTACTTGTATCTTCACAGCAGGTAAATAGATATTAAATAATTTGTGCACACACTTGTTGTGACAATATGCATAGTTAGGGAGACAGGTGAAGTCTCCTGAAAATACTGTCTGGAAAAGTTTGATCTCAAAGTTCCAGTCACTTCTTAGTTTACCATATAACTCAGAGAAGTAATGGCTTTTATATATCCCATTTTCAGGTCTATCTTCTCATTCTGAGTGTGACTACTCTGAGCCTTTTGCTTGCCCCTGCCCTGTGGAGAGCTGCGATTATGAAATGTGTTCCGAGACCTGAAAGACGCTCAAGTACTTGATTAAGACTTGCACAAGTACAAGAATAGATCTTCCTGCAAGGAATATATCTTCATTGTTTGTTCTATTTCTATGCACTCAGAAAACAAGAGGTTTTGAGTAGTCAGTCCTCTTAACGTGCACTTGGTTATAAGCCTTATAGTGATTTAAAACAAAATTCAACATTAGAAAGTAATTATATAATATGAATTGCACACCTTTTACAAAACTGACTTGCTTTCTGACAGATTAGATTCTGCCAGAATATGTTCCTGATCCAGTCAATTATTCAGAGCATAAATTGTTATTTTTTTAATTATAGCATCATGCAAACTGTGTTGATTTTTTTTTTCTTTTTGCCTGAATGTGCCTTTTAATTTACATCCTATTTTGTTACTGCTGGTTCATCGCCAGGTTTTGTTTAAAAAGAAAAAAATAGATATATATTATGGTGCCTATGGTATCTTCTTTCACTAAATGACTTGAGTCATTTTCACATTTAGGGACTTTATTATACTAGTATAAAATGAATCAAAACCCATATTTCTAATAGTGAGTACAAGTGTAGTCCTCTACACAAGGAAAGGGTTTAACAGTTTTAGCATCACCATGTTTTAAGCAGTCAAATACGTATTCCAGATGATGCAACCAATATTGTAAGATGTTTTATTCCAAACTACAGTATATAAGGTATTTTCTTATAGTTGTAACTTTACTTTGTGTTAGTTCTTGTATTTATATACATGTTTGACAAAACGTTGATGGTAGGAAAGGGCATAACTTAAGTTATATTTGAAGACTGACACTTGTCACCCGTTCCTGTTGCTAACTGAGGCTACAGTCATTGTTTACAGGTTTGGTTTTTTCTTTCTTTTAAATCAAAAATAAATCTAGTAAAACTGGGAAGTCTTAATTTCAAGCAGATGTGAAAAACATTAATTCTGTAACTGGGGAGGTCAGATATTATTGACACTGTGCTAGACTTGAAATTATTTTAAGGAAATTGATTTGCACAAAGCTAGAAAGGGCAGACTGGTTATGTATTTGGAACTCCATGACTCCATACTTTGTGTTTACATTGAATAAATTGTCATCTCTTTAAAACATCATGTTATTTTAAAAACAGAAACCAACAGTGTTTTGAATGTGATCCTAAATGTGTTTTGTTTTAAAAAACATGATATGTAATAGGATAAGACTTGTAAAAGACCGTTGTTTAAGTGTCATAGAAGCAGCTTACTCATAGATTGTAGTCTAGTCTGACAATTTAAAAATCATCTTGAGGTTTTCCTGCTAAAACCAGTTAACTATTAAAGATATAGTAACACTTTAGGTCACTATCATACTTACCTGAAATAACTTGGTTACCCACAAAATGGTTAGAAAAATGCATGTTATGCAGGTTTAAATTGCCAATTAAAATGAAAACTGTCCTCCAAGTAGCAAAAACAAGCCTCTGGATGGATTTGTGTCCTTTATACCTCTTTCCTTTACCTCAGTTTCCTTCCATGTTTTCTTTGACATCTGCTGGGCTTGCCAAAACACAGCTTCAACTAATCGGGAGTGTGTGTGCACTGTTAGGACAGGGTAGGGGTCATCATAGTTGAGTTCAGGTGATTCAGGGCTTTTTCTCCTGGCACTGATGCTTCCTAGAAGTTGCCAGGAATGCATGGAAATCCCACATCTCCTTGAATGGTTTGAGAAGTTATTGAGGAACAGCAATAAATGCAGAGGAAAAAACTGCCCTATGAATAGAAAGTTTGACTATAAAATGAATCTGTGACAGAAAGAACTGGGAAACTCGTTTGTGTACTTCAGTATTTTTGTATCCAACATATAGAAGTAATTCAGGAGTTTTATGGTACTGCTTATCAGTCCACTAGCTCTAACCTTTTCCTCCTTCTCAGGTGCCTCACTAAAATAATTGAACTTGGTTTTGTAGCTGTACCGGGGAGAGAAATCTTGCTCTGCCCACTGACCTAGCCCATAGTTTCTGCTTGAAATACAAGCTTCTCTGCTGAATGCTGCATTTTGGTTCTGAAGGCTGCTTATGTCACATGTATTTTACCACCTGTGTTTCAGGGGGAAAAACAAAGGGTCCATGAAAGACCATGGTAGAGACCTCTGTATGGTTTCCATCATGTGTCTTAGCCTTTCAGTCTATTAGACAAAGTATTATTGCTGTGATGAGTAAACCTTTTGTCTAAAATTGCTGTGGCTAGTTGTATTTCACTGCAAAATTCCAGTAAGGAGAGTAGGAAATACTGATGGTTTGTGTCTCTTAGAAGAAAGAAAGTATTTTCCTGATAACCTTTTAAGAGTCCTTTTGGTACCAAGTCCAAAATCCAAAGCAAGTATCTAGATACTGTACTGACTGCCTCATCTTTGTCGCTTCTTTCCCAAATCATTTTTGTTTTGGCTATGACTTGGCTCAGCTTTTGGTAAACTAGGAATGAGAAATAGGAGCCTCATCTGACTGTCGCTGTTCTGTGCCTCTTTGTTGACATAGACTTGGATTGCCTGATTATTAGATACCAGTTCAAATTACTAATCTCACTGGACACATGATAAGTTTGTTTACAAGCAGATGTTTGAGATTGTCTCATAGAAATCTGGAGGCACATTGAAATACTGTACATCTTTCCTGAAATGCAAATAATGGCTCCATGCATAATTCCATATCAAAATAGGGTAGGCTCATGGTACAGTCTTAGGATAGAAACAACAGGTCTTATTCCTGAATGATCAGTCATGCCTGTATGGAAAGTGGAGAGAATTGCAATATGGAAACATGCAGATGATACCAAATTGGGTGGGTGTGTTGATCTGATGGAGATTAGGAAGGCTCTGCAGAGGGGACTAGACAGGCTGGATTGATGAGCTGAGGCCAGTTGTATGAAGTTTAACAAAGCCAAGTGCAGTTGGGTCACAGCACCTCCATGCAATGCTACAGGCTTGGGGGAACATGGCTGGAAAGCTGGCAGAAAAGGACCTGGGAATGCTGGTTGACAGCTGGATGAATATGAGCCAGCAGTGTGCTCAGGTGGCCAAGAAGGCCAACAGCAGCCTGGATGGTATCAGCAGGCCTAGGGAAGTGATCGTACTCATGGGAGGGAGGTGATTCTGCCCCTCTACTCTTTCTCATGAGACCCCATTGGATATTAAGAAGAAATTCCTCATTACGAGGGTGGTGAGGCCCTGGAACAGGTTGCCCAGGGAAGTGGTAGCTGCCCCCTCCCTGGATGTGTTCAAGGCCAGGCTGGGGAGGGCCTTGAGCCACCTGGTCTAGTGAGAGGTGTCCCTGCCTGTGGCAGGGGGTTGGAACTTGATCTTTAATATCCCTTCCAACCCAAACCATTCTATGAGTCTATACTCTGCACCCGGGAGGCCCCACCTCAAGTACTGTGTTGCAGTTTTGCGCCTCTCCCTACAAGAAGGACATTGAGGTACTGGAGTGGGTCCAAAGAAGGGCAGTAAAGCTTATAAAGAGTTTGGAGAACAAGTCTTAGGAGGAGTGGCTGAAGGAACTGAAGCTGTTTATCCCGGAGGAGGCTCACGGTAGACCTTACCACTCTCTACAACTACCTGAAAGGAGGTTATAGTGAGGTGGGGGTTAGTCCCTTCTCCCAAGTGACTAGCAATAGGATGAGAGGAAATGGTCTCAAGTTCTGTCTTTTTATGTGTTTTACGGAGATGATTAAGGGCCTGGAGCATCTCCCCCACAAGGAAAGGCTGAGTGAGCTGGGACTGTTCAGCTTGGAGAAAAGAAGACTAAGGGGGGACCTTATTAATGTTTATAAATATCTGAAGCATGGGATGCAAGGGGAAATGGCCAGCCCCTTTTCAGTGGTCTGTGGGGACAGGACAAGGGGCAATGGCTGTAAACTGGAGCACAGGAAGTTCCGCACCAATATGGGGAAGAGCTTTTTCCCAGTGAGGGTGACACAGCCCTGGGACAGGCTGCCCAGGGGGGTGTGGAGATATTCAAGACTTGTCTGGACGCCTATCTGTGCAATATGAGCTAGGGAGCTGCTTTGGCAGGGGGGTTGGACCCAATGATCTCTCGAGGTCCCTTCCAAACCCTGTGATTCTGTCGGGGGGGGGTTACATTGAATATTAGGAAAACTTTCCTCACTGACTGAAAGAGCATTCGGGCCTTGGTCCAGGATGCCCAGAGGGGTGGTGGAGTGACCATCACCAGAGGTGTTCAAAAAATGTGTACGTGTGGCACTCCAGGACATGGTTTAGTTGACATGGTGGTATTTGATAGACAGTTGGACTTGATCTTGGTGGTCTTTTCCAACCTTATGGACTCTATGATTCTGTGATAGCATTTCACAGTTGGCCCACTTAGGTAATAATCGCAGCTTTGCAGGAATCTTATGCCTGCATAAGATTTTCTCATGCTCTCTTTCTAGATACTACATAGAGTTCTATCTGTCTTTCTATAATAGTCTCTCTCTGTCGAGTAGGTAAAATCAGAGCAGAGCTTTGGAGGCCCTGTAAGGAAAATCCACTGGTTTGTTGAAGAACACATGGTCTTTCTGGACATTTTTTGTTTCAGTTTGTTGGGTAGCAGTTCTATATCATTCATTTATCTAATGATCAGCATTATTTGAATACAGAAAAGCTGATGCAGGGCAGAAACTTCCTGAGTGATGAGGCAGTATGTGGTAAAGCTGAGCTTAAAGAATTGGAAAGGAAGGGTCTGCTCTGTGCTTGAGTAGCAACGCATTCAGCATACCTGTTTTGGGAGGTTGTTTTTTGGTTGATTTGTTTTGGAAGTAGGTGTAACCAGTTGCTTGTTTGTATGGTTTGCTTTCTGAAAATTGGAGTTCTTGCACGTTACCCCATAATTAGCTACCTCTGGTCACTACTCCCCATGAGGGTGAAAGAACCAGAGCAGTTTAAAGGCTGGTAGTGTGGGTTGTGCTTGTATTTTGTGAGTCATTTCCCCTGCTCCCAGGGTCAGGCTGGTGTACCTGGACCCACAACTGCCCTACTTATGGCTCAGTCCCATACCGAGCAGCCTGTGCCACAGTTCTTCATAAGGAAGATCCCTAGTGAGAGCTGTGAGGTAGGTTCTTGCAGCTCTGACTGATGTGGGTCTAGGATGGCTCAAGGAATGCTATCATCAAAGTCTAGTCAACGAGGCTTATATAACTTTTTAGAAGCTGTAATAACCTGTATTTCCTATAATCCATAAAGATGAGGAGAAAGCTGCCTCACGCTACCCTGTACTTGTACTGCACTGCTTTGTGGGCAGAGGCATGTGAGGGTGCCTGGCATGGTGGAATAGCACTGTATGGTGATGCTTGATGGAGGGTGTGAGAAACCTCACATGGTCCTGCTGCCTGTTGGAGTGAACCCAGGAACAATCTGACCGCAAAAGCACTCCTGGGGTTTGTCTAGGGAAGGAATCTGTAGTTCCACTCCATTAAGTGATCCTGGCAGCGCTCCAGCATGCAGGCAATGCCGAAGGACCCCTAGGTGACAGGGAGGCCAGCCATGCCAACAGCGTGGGAAACAGCAGTAGCTTCTAAGGAGCAGCAACCACCAGACATCCACTGTTAAGATGACCTGAGGAGGAAGCCAGCAAAACTAGCGAAGTGAGGAAGAACAGCAGCAAGATGTCCTCAGGGCTGGGAGACGCATGGCCCACCCCTCCCTGAAGGAAGCAAAAAGGCAGAAGAGAAAGGCTGCTTCTACCAGCTTCACGTAGTATCCCAGGAGCTGCGCTGCTTTGAGTCTCCCACTGCCTCTGTTGAGCGATTGCCACGGCCCAGTGGGGAAATCTATCGGTGGTCAGGACAGCGAGTCTCTGAGGGAGACAAAGAACAAACTAGACAACGGTGTGAGCAGAGTAGCTTAGGGACAACCAATCCTACCTTGGGGGACAGGACCCAGATCAGGGAATGGCAACATTTTCAAGGTGTGTGTGTCCTTTAGTTCCTAAAATAGAGCAGAAATTTGAGAATTGGGAGTTGCTGCCTCCCAAAGAGGCCAGATGCTGACAAGCCTGGCAACTGCTACTATTACATCTTTAAGTCGGAAGTTCTTACAGGTTCCTTCTCTTAAGATGGCAAGATCTCTTTGTACTAGAGAAGGTAGAAGGTTTCTCTTCAACCTGAGACTTTTTCAAAATGGCACTGGGACCATTTTGAAAATAAAACCCAAAATCCCAGCAGCAGAGCAGCTTTGCCTCTTAGTGCAGTCGTGTAATTCTACCTTTTTAAAAGCGTCTTTGTTTTTCGTTTGGGTTTTTTTTGGTAGTCCCTTCTTCACCTTGGGACAGACTAGGCTCTGGTGAGGGTGCACTCCTGGGCACTGCAGAAGCTCGCGGTAGTTGAGGTAGTGGAACAGCTTTTACTACAAGAATTAATGTAAAAAGGGAGAGTGGGGGGTGTGGGCATGTGTCCCATGAGAGAAACAAGTTTAAATCCACTGGCACAGTATGTATGACAGTGAGCAGCACCATCAACTGAAGAGATGTCATGTAGGAAGTGTTTGTTCTGCAGCTGGCTTGGGGTGCTTCGTGATTTTGTGTGTGGAAGTTCTTGCCTCTTTCTGGAAAGTCACAGTTTCCTTATCCTTTCTTTGATGTCCACTGCCATTGAGTTTAGTCAAGAAGAATAAAGAAACAGGGTTAAAACGGCCATTATAAGGGCAGGCTACTGCATCAACAGCCATGAAATGAACCCCAGAGCAGCAAGCAGGGTGTTACTGTGACTGGAAAACCTCAAAGACTGCTATTTATCAAGGAAATAAAGGTAGCTAGTGTTTCTTTGTTATTATAAAAGATCCACCACCACCACCCCCCCAACTTTAAAAAAAATAATTAAATCAAGGTATAAAAGTAACTAAATGTGAGTGTAGTCAACTCATGAAATCCATCAGTTGATGAAGACTGAGAGCGACTCTTCTTTATCAGGGTGTGTAGTGACAGGACAAGGGGCAATGGCTTTAAACTGAAGGAGAGCAGATTGAGATTAGATATCAGGAAGAAATTCTTCCCTGTGAGGGTGGTGAGGCCCTGGCACAGGCTGCCCAAAGAGGTTTGAGATGTCTCCTCCCTGGCAGTGTTCAAGGGCACGTTGGATGGGGCTTTGGGCAATGAGGTCTAGTGGAGGGTGTCCCTGCCTATGGCAGGAGGTTCAAACTAGATGGGCTTTGGGGTCCCTTCCAACCCAAACCAGTCTGTGGTTCTGTGATCTTCTCCAGTATCTGTGCTAGACTCTCCTGTTTCTCTATTGTGGTTCTGCTGGTCTTGTGTCTCGTTCTTGACTCGTCTTTCCCAGGCACAGTCAGGAAACGGCATGGTTTTACACAAAGCAGCAACCTTTGACTTCCTTCTCCCCTCTGCGTTATCAACAGCTCTGTCATAACACGTACACAGGGGCTTGGTATCACATGAAGCACCTGAAGTTCCCCCCC
>VZTU01029656.1:0-67950 GCA_013400835.1 Zapornia atra
TGGTGTATATATAACTTATATTATTCACTGGAATGTAATGAAATCCTCTAATAAATAATATTGGAAGCTGTTGATCACAACTAATCCTGTGGTAGAGTGTCAGACTTATACTTCACAAAAGTTAAAATTCTTCACGGATCTCTAATTCCTAACAAAAGTGTTATTTTTTAATTCAACTTGTATGTGATGCTGGTTTTTACCTTTAGATATTTTTGCCTAGATTTTGGTTAGCTGTGGATTTGCTGCTCACCGTCAAATTAAAGTACTGGCACCAAAAATAAGGTACTTGCAGGGATTGCATTTTTGTTTTTAAAACTTATTTTATAGACTTTGCTTTTCAGGTTTGATCTAATGTTGTAATGATTTAAAGTGGCCATGTCCTGACCTTCAGGTGTCCCTACATTCTGTGGGAAAGAAAGTGGTTGCAAGGCATAGTTGTAATGGAGAATAACACACTTGGTGTAGCTCTTTCATAGACAACATTTTTGTCTGAGCTTTTAATTTATGATGGAAACCTTTCCAGTTCAAATAGCCTGGAGTTATAAAATGACAGGAATCATGACTGGACTTCAAGGAACTATTAAAAAGCCTGAAGTTTTTCTTTATGTAGAAGAACTGTATGTATCCTCTGCTAAGCTGGTCATCAGCAGTTTACGTTTGTGTTATTTTTGGAAGGGTAGTACTAAGAACCCCAAAGTCCCTATTTTTGAATACAGTTGAACTGTATCAGTGGGGATTATTTTTAAATAATATTCTGGCACAATGATAGCGTTTACATTGTCATAGTATGCTTCTTTCCATCTGTATATCCTCTTTCAAAGGAGCCATGTACTCTTTTTCCATTTAACTGGAGCACAGCTGATGTGGGCTAATTATTTTTTTTTCCTCCTCTTCATTGTATCACTCTGCTTTTTCTGCTGAATTCAGCTGGAGTTGGAGGTCAGTCTATTTAAAGAGCACACACTTTCATCTCAATGTCTCTTGTGAACTGTTGTATAATTTGGCTACTCCTGGGGATCTTTGCAGTGAGAATACATAATTTACTGACCATCTGCCTACTTTTTCCTTTCATTACAGGTGCTAGGAGAAAAAGCTAAAAAGGAGGCAGTCATATAACATGTACACAGAACCATTTGATAAACCGCTGACCAAGTTACACGCTGTGTTTGCCATTCAGGCATCAGCTCTGTGCCCATGATTGCTGTTACTACCTGAAACACAAAGAAAGGCTGGTGTGTCTCACATAGTGCTGAAGAGAAATGTTTATGATCGATTACTTTGTTCCAAAAGCAGTTGCTTGAGTTTTTAATAACAGGATTGTGATTTCCTTACGGCTCTGTATTGCCTTCAGCCAGTGTTCAAAATCACACACTATACCTTACTTTGTGACCTGATGTAGAATCAAAATGATTGAAAATCTAAATTGGACTAAGCATGGCACCTCATATACAGCCTTGAGAGCAGTGGCGAGCGGTCCCAAGGGAAGCCTAGAAAATAGGCTTTTGAATCTGAGATTTGGCTAAAGGACACGTATAGCTGCTAGGAGGAAAAAACTTTGGTTGCTTTACTTCATGAATATTTTAAAATAGTTCCATCAAAGCTACCTGATTTCTGTTTTACTTCTCAGTGAAATAACCTTACAGGACCCAAATCTTGGCACGTAGTTCTGATGGGATCATACTCACTGAGGTTTATATGAGGGTGGATACTCTTTGTGTTGGAAACACGTATCTTTTTGTGGCAGCTGCAATATTTCTGTATGAAAGTGGTTGGTCATGGTATCTGCAGAATGATTATTTCATGTGGCAGATTCCAATAGGTATAGGTGTGATGGGCATATTCTTCACCATCACTGCTAAAGATGAGCTTTTAAACCACCATGTGGCAGGGAGATTATATCAAATCACATGAATTATGGTTTTGTTCTAAAAATATATATATGCAAACTCAGGCCTAAAGTATTCCTTTTGCTCTGGTGATATGCTTTCCTAATTGCTTGCCATGCTGTTGTCAGTGTTTGTAAACTGTTTAGATGAAAGTCCTTGGGTGCAGGAAATATCACTTCTGCTTTACTTGCAAAGGAGAGCAAGATCTTTATTTAGGTCTCTAGGTGCTATCACAACATAAGTAATCATAATGATAGGTTCCTGGGTAGTAGTAAGTCTGATATAAAGGAATAGCTTGCCATGGAATGAGTTTTTATTTGGAGTACGAAGAAAAGAGTAAAACACATGTGGATTTTATTTTTTCATCTTTTGCTTAGAGAAAAGGTTAAGCATGCCTTGTTACTTAAGTTGTCCAAAGCTGTTGGAGCTTTTTTTTAAAAAAGCAAACAAAAAACCCTAACCAACCACCAATTATTCTGCTGTATGGAATGTTTTGATTTAGACACTCTTTTTAAAAGATCAGCATTCATGGCACATGCAGTGAAGAGCAATTTAAAATTAAAAGGCTGCTTTAGATTTCCAAGAGCACCTGGATCTTAATTTAGAAGCAATTGGAACTCTAGGCCAGCACCTTGTAGGGTAATTTAAATTCTTCTCTTTTATTTTATTTGAGTACTTGGTGAGGAATTGATTTGAACAACATGGTGCTGAGCTCTTCAGATTTTGAAGTACTTCCAATTCCCCTTTACATTTAGCTGCAGTCATGATCATCTCCTCTTGGTCTTACAAGGCCTGCCATCTTAAGAATATTACCCAAACACAGCAATGAATCTAGGTTCTTCAGAGTTATCAAACATTTTATTTCATGGATTTTTTTTCTTTTTTGACTATGCACAGTAGGAGTTCCTCAGGTCAACAGGAAGACTTAAAAGCCATTTGAACTTTGCCAACTGTACCGTATCAGTTCAGTATTTGAAGAAAGTGCTTTCATCAGTAAAATGGTCATAAGTACTGCAGTAAATGTTGTGTATTGATTTGTCCAGAGGGAACGTGGAGGAAGAAATGAACCTTTAGTTATATTCAATGCTCTATTTGGGAGTATGGTCTGCCCTGTGCCCCATGTGAGACAGCAGACCTGTGGGATGAGGTGCGGGGAGGGAGGGAATCATCGTGTAACCAAGGTTTATGATCATTCACAGGCAAAAAATATCCCCCCAAAAACCCAACGTGTAAAAAAAACCTGTGTCTGCACAGGCAGTCTTCATTCTGGAAATTACTAGCTTAAGCACTTGGCTTTGAACCATAAGTCTTCACTTTAATGAAGACTTTCTGGATGATTTTTGAATGCCCTATGGAAATACAGGGATATAATGACACTTGTATAAAGCAACACAAGACAGCAATTTCTTTTCTCAGCTTTATTTTCAGAAGGACACAAACCTTGGGATGTCCATTTGCAGCAAGAGATACTAACTGGCCTAAATACAGGGATTTTTGTCCCTGTTCTTCATATAGTTGGGGCTATAGTGGTGAGTCACTGGAGACCTGCAGGGATGTGAACGATCAGCAAGAAACTGTCTAATACAATAGCTGCAATACAACAAGAAGCTGCCAACAGGCAGCTCATGGTAACCATTTGCAACTACTTGAGGTGGTGCTTAGAGATGCTGTGGGGAAGTATACACCAAGATAAAAATGTTTTCTAAACTGGAACTGTGAAACAGTGAGGGTGACATTAAACAGCATCAGCATGTCCCCATACTGGCAGAAGCTGATATACTTTATTTGGGGAGAAGCTGTGTAGTTTTGCCTTTGGGTTGAGATAAATAAAACATCATAAGATACGTTAGAGATTTCATTGGAGTGTGGAGGAGGAGAATGTAAAGTCTGAATATTTTGTTTTCTGTCTGAATCACTAATGTGCTACCAGTCAGTTTAATTAGAATAATTAGTCATGAAATATATAATTGGTCTGAATCTTCCCGCAGATTATATAGAGAGCTTTTGAAGAGGAATGTGGTTATTTGATACTGATCCTGCAAACATTTATGCACACTCTTAGCTCAGTGTGCATGAATCAGTGTGTATGCAGTGGCAATCCCATTGACTGTGGAAGCAAAGCTTCCCTTTAGCTCAGGGACTTTCTCAAATTGAGCTACATCAGTGGGCTGCATTTTTCTGTGACCATGTGATTCATGACAAGTTTGCTGTTTTAGGGATGCCTTCAGTAAGGAACAGCTTTCACCCTTAAACAATTACTGTTGTTAGCAGAACAGTCCTTGATGGCTCAGTTGGTATCTTGGTCTGTAAAGGGGCACTGCTGTACCCTCTCTGTCAGGTTATTTTGCACAACTGTCATGGGTTCTGCAGTGGGGAAATGATCCTGTTGTGTAGTAACTGTGGGGAAGGGCATGCTCTTGCTTCCTTGTGGACTATGTCAGATCCTTTCCTGGATCTGGTTCAGCTTGTGGCTGTGCACACAAATGATCCTGTGAGGCTCGGGAGAAGTGAAGTGAGGATGGGAAGTTGCTGGTGCTGTATGGGAGAATGGACCTGGGGTGGGTAAGACTTGTCTGGTTTTATATTGTTTTGCTTCCCCCTGTGGGAAAACTTGAAAAAATAGAGCAATTACTGTAGATATTAAAAAGGGCTACCATTTGATCCTTTTTTCCCTACCAAGAAAAGATTTTTTTTTTATCATGGGTTTTGCTGCCAGCTGTTTTGTTGTGATATATCGTTTAAGTGTCTAAGTTCATTATAAAAACTACTCACAACTGATGTGTCCTTGATTTTTGTAGGTTAGGAACACTTATGTCTGTGCTTATGTATGTTATGTGACTCTGAACAGTCCCAAGTCAGTAGGTTATTCTTCATAGGACAGTATAGCATTTTAACTTGTACTTCCAAGATTTAGACTGATACAAGGTTACCGTGAGCTGAAGAAAAGGGACTATATAAGAAGTGCTACTTACAGTACATTTCCTAGCTATTGTTATTCTGGATTTTGAATTTCTGCTCACAAGAGCCTAAAATTGCATCCCTTTTGGCATCCCCATTCAGTGTGATAATAGAATGCCTAGGTGAACAGGAGATCTTTTGGTCTAGAAACAAATAGAATGTCTATTTCTCTTGTCAGAATTGCATATTCTCTAATGGTACCAGGTTTAAGTTCTCCCACTTTTCTGAGAAAGTAATATTAAAAGGCTTGTTCTCCTTATAGTGAGAAAACTATTTCTCACGCTGAGATGATGTAACAGTTTGATTACAGGTAGTAAATTTAGTTCCAAAGAAGTGCTGTTAAGCAGTTCTGTGATATGCATAGGTTTACCTGCTTGTGGCATATGTTTATGTGCTCTGGTCTAGTTTGATAATCTTATTTACTATAGCAGTAGATTCTGTACATCAAGAAAACTTAAGCTTTGCATTTTCTTTGGCCACAAAGAACAGCTGAAAGTTTATGGAGTTTCTTACTCTTTCTATGGTACTTCAGTTAATCCTGTTTCTATCTTTTGGCATGCTGCAGAGTGTTTAATATAAGAATATGTGATTCAGCAAAAGCTGTGGGAGGATTTCTGTTAGTGTGGTGTACAGTATTGCAGGTATTGTGAAACAGACTGAAATAAAAAGGAGTATGGTGTATTTGCAGGGCAGAACTGTGTCACCCTGTGGCCTTACTTACCAGTTCACAAAACTAATTGTGGTGTTCCCTGCAGTATTCTGGCTGCACTAGGAAACCCGGTGAAGCCACATCAGAGACCCTTTCCTATTGCAAAAGCAGAACTCCCCCAATGTTTAATAAAGTTGCATCTCTCCTTCACCAGGATCAGGAACCCAGCCCCAGGTAACCTTTTCATTAGTTCAGCTCAGGACCCGTTATTTCCCAAGGGTTGGTCTTGCATATTTGGTATTTGGTATCTCTTGTCATAACATATATAAGAAAATGCTACTGAATCATGTTTTCTTCTGGTTTGATAGGTAGTATTGAATTTTTTTATCTTGACATATTTGAAAGTCCCATGGTATTGGCTGCTTTGCATGCTTTTCATTCTGGATCATGAATTTAGCAAGCAAATATCAGTGAATCTAAGATGAATTACAACTAGTGTCAGACATGGCTTGAAACTCCTTAAGTGCAATGACAAACAACATAAGAGAGGGTCTTTATGAAATAAATGGCATGACCCAAATTTTCTGAAGCCCAGCTATTCTCTTAAGTTTCTCAACAGTTGATTGCACAATATTTCCAGTAGGTGGTTGGGGGTGGGGGTGTTTGTCTTTTTGGTTTTTTTTTCTCTTTTTTTGGGTATTCTTATATAAAAGTTTGGAAAAGGAAATTACAATTTTCCCATTACAAGAACAAAGGGCCATCTCTTGTCTAAGCTTTGGCCAACTATGCACCAAATTCTAATTCCTTCAGGCATTTTAGAGAGGCAGGTAAGCACTGTTCCTTTGCACCAGTGGATGAGGAATTAAGAATTAAATGGAATTGAAAACTGTGCCAGAGCCTGCATTCTCAAGTTTAGTGCCTTGACTAGAAGGCTGGTCTTTCTGTTGATCAGTCTAGCTTATCTACCTTGCTCACATAGAATTTGTTTACCAGTTCATTTATGCTAGTACCACCTCTGTGAGACTGACAAGCACTGTTGTGATGTTTGTATAGATGTAGAATCCAAATATAGGTGATCTGAGTGCTCAAGGTTACATGAGAGATCTATCAAATAGAATGGACTGAACAAAGCTTACTTAAATCCCAAGCAATAAACTTACCTTGTTGTGCCTCACTCATTTAGTTGAGAGAAAATCAGAGACACAAGAGGATTTCTCTTCTTTCCCTTGAAGACTGGTTTCCCATTTTGATTTCAAAAACAAAAGGAGCAATTTCAAATTTTAATTTCAGAAGCAGTACATTTTTTTTCAGCAAGTGCCAGATTTTTGGGGGAGTCCTCCAGTTTCACAGAGAGGTTACAGTCAGCAAAGAGAAGGGGAAGAAACTATAGGAAGAGGAAAGAAAGAATGCTATTAATGGATTCTTTCTCTATCCCAAGACATTCCTGCTTCCACTTGCCAGTGTTGTGGCTTCCTTCTTAGTCCATGCCTTTGAAAGTGACTTAGCAGGATCTTGGCTCTTTCAGAGATGGGTGTTGTGAATTCAGTCAGAGCACCAGCTCCATGCTGTGAGGCATGGAGGGGAAGCATGTAGTGGCAGTTCTAGCAATAAGCTTGTCAAAATAAATGGTCTCACTTTAAAAATATGTATCTGGAATGTGTTGCCTGCTAATGCATATTCAAGTCTTAAATGCAAATATCTCCCTTTCCTGCACATATTGTGGATGTTTGCCCTCTCTATTTGGGTTGTGTATCATATGGCATGTAAATAAGAGATGACAAGTTGTGTAATAAGTGGAGGGAGGGAGAAGAAGAGGAGTTAGAGGGATTTGATTTAATAAGAAACATGCATAATTTACACAGCACTATTCCACTCTGGTTCTGTATACTTTAATTGCAAGTCTTCCAGCTACGTACCAACTAATATCTTACAAATAATAGTCTTTTGCTGGCCTTAAAGATAAGATTTCTCAGATGAAGCTCATTTGCTAGAATAGGCATCCTGCAGTGCTTTAGCTTTACACTGAAGTATGTAAATGTCCTTGTTTCTTTGCAAGGTGAAGTAGGTGAGGGTAGATATGTCAGTTTGGCTACATAAATCAAAAAGAAACTATAAGGAAGAAGATGTTGGTTTAGATTGTTTTTATCACACCCACAAGTTGGAATTACAAATTATTTTAGGATGGATTTATGCCTCTCTGAACTACAAATGATCAAATCTGAGGGCACAAATTAATATTAATATGCTGAGGTGCCCAAATATCCATAGTTGTTTGTCTTTGCAATGTGGTGGTGACATAAAACCAGAGGCTACTCTAAGAATATTTTTTTTATAATCACTGGTGTTTGTTCCAGTCATTCCAGGACCTGACTGAGTGAAATGGGTGGATTTTGACCCTGTAGTTGGAGTCATGCTTAGGAATAGTCAGCTAAGTGTAGCCTGCTTAGGCCTGAAGGAACGGATTGCCCTCACCCTGAAAAGTTAGACCTAAATAAACACATCGCTGCAAAGAAACTGTATGTACTACAAGAAGACCAAATGTTGAGCTGCTTCCAGGATTTTAGGTATGGATTCCATACATATACATAGCCTTCTGTGTACAAGAACCAAAATAACTATAAATAGGCAGAAAGCAGAAAAGGTACTGTGAGATGTCATTCAGAGAAGCTTGTGAGCTTCACAATTGATGAGAGACTTCATGAGGTATTAAAACAAGTTCCAAACTACCACAGGGATTTGCCTCTTAAAAGCAAGGGAGAAACAAAAGTGGAGGCATGGCACAGAAAAGAGAATTCTATTAGAGCTTGTGGGTTCATGATCTTTTGTTTGCATTTAAACAGTGTGCTGAATCAAAGAATGCCATTGGGTCACTGAAATTAATAGCAGTACCTGAAGTTTGTTATTTGAGTAAAAACATAGCTGAATTAAAGAGCCTTTTACTCAAAGGTAGCAGTTCAAGAAACATTCTTCAATGAACTGTTCTTCTGGCACAAGTTGAAGCCTTAACAGAGGAGTTGCTGTGACATTGCAGCCCTGTCTGATGCAGGCTTTCATTTTTCCTCAATGTCTGCTGCAGTATCTTAAGACCTGTTCCTTCTTCCTACAGCGTGAAGAGGAGGGAGAATGAGAATTCAATGTGTGTTCAACACCTGTGTTCATGGATCCTTGACCCATATGTACTGTCTCTAGATCCTAGGCTGAATTCTAGGGGGGAGAAAAAAAATCCAGTTGGTTTTTGGAGGCAGATCAGCCAGACTCAGTCTGATTGAAATTAGAAGGACATATATATTTTGTTGGGGTTTTCTTTAGTATCAGTAAAGTTTTTCAAAATCCAGTTGTTCTGGTTTTTGGCTGGGACAGAGTTAATTTTCACAAGAAGCTGTGAGGGGGCACAGCCAGGACATCTGACTTGAACTAGCCAAAGGGTGATATTCTGTACCATGATGTCATATAAAGGGGGAGCTGGCAGGGGATGAGAAGTTGCCACTTGAGGCTCAGCTGGGTATTGGGTTCCAGGCAGTGAGCAAACTACATCATGTATCACCCACTTTGTACATTCTAAGTAGTGTAACAACACTACTCTTTCCTTTGCTGTCCTAGTAAATTGTCCTTATCCTAACCCATGGCTTTTACCTTTTTCTTCAGATTTTTCTCCTCATCCCACCAGGGGACAGTGGAGGAATGAGTCAGCTGCTGGCTGGGGCTGAACCACGACACTATCTCTCTTGTAGGAAGGTCATAAAAATGTTAATATCCTGTCTCACAGGGATGGGAAATCTTTGGAGGTAGTGTTTCTCCTTTCCCATACTAGACTCACAACTAGAAGGAGCATCAGGCATAAGCAACAAGTAAGATTTACCTCCTCCTTAAGCATATACCTTAGTGATGAAGGATGCTGCCCCTCAAAAATAACAGTCCCTTATGAAGCCTTGGGAGCAGTTTGATGATTTAACTTACTGGGGAAACCAGGATGCCCATTGCTGTGCACATTTTCATTTCCATGCTGCTTATGTAAAGATGTGGTCTTTAGAGCAGGGTGTCATAGATCTAATCTCCAGTGGGGAATTGCTAAGCACATTGAAATGGAAACAGTGGTGATTTTTTCCCCTCACTCCATATCACCTTCTAAAAAGAGACTGAGCAAAACAAGCAGCAAGGAAATGCTGCTTTTCTAAAATTTAACTAGGAATGTCTCCTGAATGATGTTAAATAAACATGGAAAAGAGTAAAATTAACTTTTCTGAATTATGGAATGGGTTTCTGAGCAACAAACTGCTACTTATCTCCCAAATACGTTACAAATCTTTTCCTGAAAAAAAATCAGCATATATGAATACTCATTGCACTTTTATCTTCAAAAAAAGGCAAAATTAAAATTGGTGTCTATGTGGGGGGGTTACAAATGCAAGGTAATTGTGTCTTTATCAAGTTTGCTGACTTTCTCTGTTTTCTCCATTTTAAAGTTTTGTACTATTCAAGTCTCCTAATCACCCATTTGAATAGATAAAAATGTATTCTAGATAGATACAAAAGCCCTGGTTCTTTGCCTCCTTCCCTTCCTCCCTTCCCTTGGCAGCAACATAATCAAACACTAATTTCTAATTCATGGTGCCTACTGTGAGCAGAGAGGGGTCGGATGTTCTATGAGAAGGCCAGTTAAAGAGCAGGATCTGAATTTGGTAGGGTTTCTTCTGGAAAAAATTGCAATGCAGAGTGGCATTTGGCTGAGGAGGAGGATGTTCTCCTACTGCTCTGCTGTTGTCATTTTGGAGAGCTTTGCATTCAGTTGTCAATGTGGGAGAGCTGGGAGTTAGTGAAGCACCAGTTAGCTTGCCCATTGCACAACAGGCAGGCATGCAGTGGGGGCCAAGCTTCACAACTGCTGTGGGGGTGGTCTTGTGACTCTGAACAGCACTGTGGGATGTGCAGGTCCTGGGGCAGGGGAGGACCTGTCTTTAAGGCCAGCTAACAGGAATGGAGGCTATGAAATGCCATCCATGTCAGGTAACTTCCTGTTGCAAGAGCACTCCTTTAGAGAAAGATAACCATCAGGTGGTATCAAGCATGTAGGTTTTGGCATACCAGCACTGTATGGAAGTAACAATATTGTAGTAGTAGCCTCGTGGCTTCCATTCTACTGAAGCCTCCATGCAGCTGGGACCTAGTTAGCATACAGATAGCTTAAAGAAAGGCTAAAGTAGCCTGGTGATTGGAAAAGAAAGAAAAGAAAATGAAGGTCTATGGTCAGTGAAGCAGTTGATTGGAGAAGCTGATTGTAGAAAGTCTGGTCTTCCCACCCTTTTATTCTACTGTATATATACTGCCATGGTTTCATACCTATAAATTGTAATTCATTATTGTGTAGCCTGATACAGTGTCAGGGTTGGGGATTTTTTTTTTACAAATAAATACCTATTTAAAATAATACGAGGAAAGATACATGAGCTTGAGAAGTGGACCCATGTGAGTTGCATGAGGTTCAATAAGGCCAAATGTGAGGTCCTGCATATTCATACCTGAACGATCCTGCATAATCCATACCTGGATTGGGGTAACCCCCAGCATCAATACAGGCTGAAGGGATGGAAAACAGCCCTGTTGAGGAGAAAGACTTGGGGGTACTGGTGTCTGAAAAACTCTACATGAGCTGACAATGTATGTGTACATTCTTGAAAGCTAACTGTACCCTGTGCTGCATTACAAGAAGCGTGGCTAGCAGATTGAGGGAGGTGATTCTGCCCCTCTGCTCCACTCTGGTGAGACTTCACTTGGGTACTGTGTCCAGCTCTGGAATCATCAGCATGGGAAAGACATGGATGTGTTGGAACAAGTCCAGAGAAGGGCCATGAAGATGATCAGAGGGCTGGAGCACCAGTTCTATGAAGACAGTGAGAGAACTGTTCAGCCTGGAGAACAGAAGGTTCTGGGATATCTTATTGTGGCCTTTCAGTACTTAAGGGGGGCTTAAAAAAAAGATGGGGACATATTTTTTCATAGGGCCTGTTTTGATAGGACAAGGGAAAGTGGTTTTAGGTGTAAAGAGGGTAGGTTCAGACTAGATATAAGGAAATTGGGTTGGTTTATTTTTTTGATGAAGTGAAACACACCGGAAGAATCCTGCTTTATGATTGTTTTTCCTTGCAGCTCGTGCCTGTAGGGTCAAAGTAGATTTTGCCATATCACCGGCGTACCTTGTGATGTGTATCCTCTCTATCCCCTCTCTGGAGCAGAGGAGTGATTATTTCTGATGCGAAATTGGTCCATACAGGTAGGGAATAAGACACATTCTCTTGGACCTGCCCTCTGTACCCTCTGGAACAATTCCTGAGGCAATTGCTCCACAACTGAAGTGAGGGAGGAGGAGACTTTATATTGCCAGAGTCATCCAGCTGCTTCACCACTGGTGTCTCTTTGCCTTTCCAGTCCATTACTGCCAATGACTTGCTGTACAGTGGTAGTGTGCTTTGTACAAATTTCTACCACACGGGTTGCGTGCATTGGGCTTCATCTGGATGTGTGGGTGAATTCGTGTTGTCTGGGTTGTAATAGACTGCTGCTCAGCTAGTTTGCTCATGTACTGGATACCTTGCCCCACAGTGGTCCACTTGCCTGGGTGACATACATCATCTTCCTTGAAGGGATACCTTTCCCTCATGCCTGAGAGAAATTTCCTCCAGAGGCTGATGGCTTGTGTCTTTGTCCTAGTTGCCTTGTCCCCCTTCCCAAGACAGGGATTTCAGCTGCTCAGCTTCCCTACCCTCTGATTCCAGGCTACTGGCTCCCTTACACCAGCATTGGAGCAGCCAGGTGACAGTGAGTTCACCTGGATGGCAGACGAAATCTTAACTCACAGTTCACTCAGGGGCAGGGATTTGGTGATTATCTCTGTTCTCCCTTGTCTTCCTGTTCTCGTGATGGTCTGGTTCATTGCCATCTCTTACTAAGCAAACGGATTTTTCTGTGTATTTTTTCTTGTGTACAGGGATGTCTGGCCTGGCCATGCCTTCAGCTGCCTCTGGGACTGGAGGCAGGAGAACTGTAGTAATCTGCCTGCGTTTGCCCCAGCACAGTACCATGCAGTTGTCAACATCAGTGCAAATCCAGAGTGTTGGAGCTGCATCTTTTTTGTGCTGAACGAACTTGAGAAATCACAGCTTGTTAAACACGTGCAGCATACAGCCAGCTACTGGTGCTTTACAAATAGGGAGTGCTTCTCTGGCCTCCTAGCCTAAGATTTAACCAAGTGGGTTGCAGCAGTGTGGGTTGTGGCAACTTTGGGGCTGCTGATCCAGTGCCTTGTTGCTATTACTCTTGCAGTGTTCAGCTCTGTCTGTTTAGAAATCCTAACTCTGCTGTTTGGCACCATGTCTTACCAAGAGGATGCATAAATCAGATGAGCTATCACTCCCCTAGCAAATGAGAGTAACAGATGATTTACGCTTACATTGCTATCTTGGTTTTATCAAACTGACTCCTGTTTGGCTTTCAAATCCTTAATTTGGGTTTTATACTTGGTTACTATTAAATATCCTTTTATCACCTCAGCAACACTGTCAGCCTGATGTCTCGCTTGTCTTCCTCCTACTGACATGGAAATATCAGTTCACTGATCTATTTATCATTCCTTCTTGAATAGTTTCCCAGGATGAAAACAGCCGATTCACTGTACAGTGCTATAACTGCTGAAATTAAATGAATATGAAATAAAATTCTCCTAGATCATGCTTCCTGCTACAGCAGATTCCTGCTGTGGGATGAGTTTTAATGGTTCACGTTCAAATTAATCCGTGTTTCTAGATTAATGCATTCTCATCGCTCTCAGAAGTTCAGCGGCTGAACCTCAGTGCCTGTGCTTGTCTTCCAGGTTGCTCTGTAACAAACATGCAAAGGTTGGAGTTTTATGGAAGCAGGCCAGAAGAAATTTGCTACAAAGTCTGCTTTCAGTACATTTCTTCAACTTCATCACTGTCATATCTAAAAAACGGAATGGCAAAAGCCAAATTATAATAACAAGGGGCAGCTAATTAGGAAAAAGGATGTGGTGTGCCCCACAGAAAAAGATCTTATAAGTTGCTTTTCTTAATGCCAGACCTCCTGGCATTATGACTCTCAATGTGGTTTTGGTTTTTGGTGTTTGTGTGTTGGTTTTTCTATCCAGAAAAAATGAGTAGGTTGCTTTGTGTGGAGAAATCAGGGTATCTGTATAACTGTAAGGTCACACAAAAGAGGGTAAATTTAGAAGTGTTGAATATGGACCTATTTTGAAAAAAATGACAAAACCAGCAACTCATGATTTTTGAAGCCTTGCAATGCTATTTAAGATGCTGAGGACTGACTTGCAGTTTTTAACAGACTTCAGCTTAGCGTGGTAAAGGATGAGGAGATTTCAGCTCCTCGCTTGTCTGGTGTTGTGGTCAAGCAAGGCTTGGTAATAGCTGGCGCTTTTACCTGGAAATGATTTTTTGCTTTGCTTTTTTATCCTCAGCTTTCTGAACATCACACTTTCCTGTGGCTTGCTATTCCCTTTGCCTTCGCTGTGCTCAGTGGCAACTATTTGATTTCTAATTTGACAAGATGAACTCCAGTTGGGTTAGGTACCGGTGCTCCTGTGCCAAGAAGGCTTCGCGGTTCAGTCCACCGCAGCGCTGTGATGTGGCACTGTGCTGTCATCAGCTTACCCAGACCCACTAACAGCGCGCTCCTGTGTTAACGGAAGCACGGCTGGGACTGTGAATGCTTTCTGATGCTTCCCTGCTAAAAGCTTGGTTTCAGTTGATTGTAATTTTGCTAGACTGCTTCTGTTTGGGTCGATATGTTACAGGACAGGCATAAGCTTCCTGGTGAATGATTTCTTCTGAAAATTTGGGCCAACAAAGCTCAAGTCATTTAATGACCAGACTAGGGTGAAACAGTGTTCTTGGGAAACCAGCATTCAGAATCAAACTTGAGCCACGTCCCAGTGATGTAACCTGCACCAGACTGACCATAGTGGCTTTGTCTGCACCTCTGCTCTTGTCATTCCATGAGGGGGGAATTAGTGATGTGTTATGTTTTACTGCCTGTATTCAAAGAATCATTTGCTGGTTTGGGTGGAAGTAATGCCTTCCACCTGCAGTTTGGTGAAGGGGGGGTGCCTGTCGGAGAAGGGAGAAGTGGACACCCTGTAGTCATCCAGCAAGCTCATTTATTAGTAAAAGCAGTCAAATTAAATACACTTCTTAATTAGCTCATACATATTGCAAAAGCCAAGCTCATTATTGGATCCCTGTTAAAGATCAGCACCCACCCCCCCCAAAAACCTGCCTGCAGTCAGCAATGTGGTTAATCTGTCTTTGCTCACATCCTCATTCCACATCCTGCTTGTGATGATATGCCAACACAGCCGTTTTGTCAGGTCACTCTGACCTCGACATGACCTCTTTCCCCTATATTCTGTTCATCTCTATTAAGTTTATCTTGCTGTGTCCCTTTTCAATTAGCCATGCATTAACAACGCTCTCCACAGGTGCCTGTTGCTGTTTTCAGGAAAATCTGCATTTATTTATCAAACTAATAAGCATGTTTTAAACCATAAACCTATGTTTCATCAAGATTTAGTGGACAAACTTGTCACTGATTGTAGGTAGAGAACTTCAATACCATTCTGATGCGTAGCTCAGAATATCCCACGAAATTGTTAATGATGCTTTGAGAGCCCAGTTTGAATCATATACAGTGGATAAAATACGGGGTCACAACTTGAACAATGAGAAGAAAGGAAGAAGATAAAGAGCTACTTGTTAAATGAGCATCATCTATTCTATGTATTGAATGAGGTAAAGGTTAGGTAGATGTTCACGTGCCCTTTTTTTCTAATTAATAACTGTATCATAATGCATATGGAAAAAAGGACCAAAATCAGGGTTTTGGCAGCCAACCCTGAGAAACAGGGAAGTCTATTTTGTGTACTAACATTCCTGGTGCTTTTCTAATGCAAGGGTTGTGTGTGTATTTAAGCTATGGCAGTGTTACACAAACATAGTTAATATGCCGTAAGACTCACACATCAGAAAATGCTGAGCATTTTATCTGGTGTTCTTCAATTTCATTTTTTTCCTGCTATGTGAGGTGAGACATTTATTCTGCATCAAATCAAATGGAAATACTAACAAAAAGAAAATCAAATACTTACATTCCTCCTTCACTGGACACTCAGGAGTGCTGATTCAAGTCTCTAATTTTCAGCAAGCTTATAGGAAATAATTTCTCTTTGGTTAAAACAGACCAAACAACTCCAAAGTTGATCAAGAGACGTGGCATGAAGGGCCAAGTCTGTGACAGCAAGTGGTTTTGAACTGCTGTCTGCTTAGTTTGTTTCTTTCTCACCATGCATAACTGTGTTGCTTCCCTGCGTTCTCCAGGCCTGAAAGCAAGGAGATGCAGATTGAGCTCATCCTAAAGGAGAGTTGCCCGACAGCTGCTCAGCTGAAATGATGGCACTCTGACCTTTCTGGCCATAATGGGAGGGTTAGACATCTAGCTCACATGTAAACGTTAAATTGAGCTGTCTTCAACCTTGGCATAAATCCTACTGCAAACCCAGAGTTCCTGCCTTCATGGGGGTGGGGGAGAGGCATCATCTTTGGAACTAAGAACTGAAAACCTACTTTCCAAACCGGTTTAAATTGGTGTGGTTTTTTTTCCCCATCTGTGATTTCTCAGTACTTTTTTCAGCAAGAGGTATTTTCTTTTAAGCAAATGTCACTTATTTCTACACCTTGTAGCATGGTATTTCAGAACAAAAAAAAGAAAGAATCTGAAGAATGTGTGATATGATAATGGATGGCTTTTTATTACGTACCTCACACCATCTGCAAACACATCTCCTATTCAGGGAGAAAACAGAAACCTAATATAATTTTTATTTCTCTTCTGAGTATGTTAAGCCTTTTTTTAAAAAAAATTTATATCACTTTATTATTTTATTTTATTTTTCTGACTTCAGAAATTGTTTTACTGCTTTAGGCACTCCTGCCAAATTGCCATGCAGTATTAAATAATGGTAGAATATCAAATGAAACTTAAAATAGTCCTCAAACTGACCTAGCAAGATTTAGATTTTTAAACTTGCACTAATTTTCTGAGGTTTTTATCTATATCCTTGATGTGTACACCTTCTACAAACTCTTTAAATATTCAGAGTTATTTCTTCATCATGGTAAGAGAAAGAATGGTGTAAAGAAAATAAATCTTGTGACTAGAAAATGTAGGAGCTTCCCCTTTCAGCTGTATGGCCTGACTGCTTCTGGGATACCTGCAGTGGCCTCCTCTTGATTTAAAGGCTCAGCTGCTCAGACCATGTAACACAGTCTTCCTAAGCATCCCAACTGCCCAGGTAAGTGAAATATCAGGCAGTAAGAGGTGAAGCAGCATTTAGGGGAAAGACTTCTTGAAGGCCAGGGATGTGACTGTGTGTGTTTTGATTATACTTTTGAAATAATGTCAATTTTATGACAGGACATCTTAGTAGTGCTCTAAGATTTTTTTTTTTTTTCTTAAAATTAATGAGTCATACCAATACATCACAGGTCATGTAGGAGTGAGTAACTGAAAGCTAGGATCCACTTATGAAAGTGATGGTTTCTGTCATAGGAGTTGCAGCCTCTCGCAGAGAATGCACTGCTCTTTGGCCAGAAGTACTTAAGCTCAAGGACCATGAAAAATATGTTACTTTGAGTGTCACTCTCAAACTGGATGTTTATTGCATGCAGCACTTATTCTCCAGTTATGTACTTAAAGCTTTCTTCCTCATGTTTTGGGAAGAAGTATGGTTGCTGTTATTTAGTCAGTCACAGGTATGGAAGAATAAGCATCAGAAGCAGCGGTGTTAAAATCTTCATGACGTATCCTACTGGTTTCATCTCTCTTCAGCTGGTGGTATTCTCATACTTGTCTCTCCCCAGCACTGCCAGTGGAGTGCTACACTCTGCATTGCAGCATTTTCCATTTGCTTCTCCTTGGGTTTTGGTGATTTTTTTTTTTTTAAACACTTTGATGCCAGTGGTTTGTTTATCTTTCCCTCAAGATACCTCAGTGAGTAACAGTAATTGAACTTTTGGGTGGTAAATATTAAGGGTATCTCCCAGTTGACACAGTGGGTTTCATTTATATGAAAATGTTTCCTATGGGATTAACCATCAAGGAGTTTGACTCTTTGGAGATGTTGCCTACTCCATAAACTCTGAGAGATTAGATGCAAAAGCATGCAAAAATGCTGATCACGGCACAAATGACATACGTGGATGAATGTTTCATTCACTCCTTTGCAGCACAGGATCAACCACTGCAGTGTCTTAGCATTTTCAGCAGGTGTGCTCTTTGATTGATTACTCCCATAAAGACTTTGGAGATTCCTTTCCTCCGTAGTCTAATGAAAATGTAAATGCAAATCATCAGTGATGTCAACTTGTATAGCTGCCCTGCGGGGAGCAGAGCCCAGCGTTTTCTATGCACCGAGGAGCAGCCTCGGAGCATCAGTAAGTTGCAGATCAGTATGCTCTGTTGTTTCACTAGTATATGAAGTGCATCCATAATGTAATTACTTGCAACCCCAGGTTCCCCAAATGGCTTCGTCTCAGAAAAAGGAGAGAATGCTGATCGCTCTTTTAAACCTCTGCTGATAAGATTTATTTGTGAAGTGTCACATCTGAACAGAATGCAAATACCTGACTAATTACTGCAACTTAGTATTCTTAGATCTGCTTGAGAGGGAAATCAGCAGAAGTTTTGCTTATCTCCATAGTTTGTCATCTCATCTGGTAGCCTGCTGGGGCAACTTGGACCCTTCTCCAGCTACTGGCAGATGTCTTTTTTTCTTGCTTTGAGAAAATGGATGTTGTGATATGAAAGAAAAAATTGTCTCTTAAGCTTTAGTGTGAAATATTACAGAAAGATGTACAATGAGAACTTGACCTATGAGCTGCCTTTTTGGGCCAAGAGTGGATGTTAATACTTTCAGATCACTGCAGGCAGAAACTCCTGCCTCTGTTAGGCAACGCTTGCTTGGGAAGCAGAATCAGCATCCAGCAGATGGTGTGAGCTCCCTGGTAACAGCATTTTATTCATTCAGATACTCACCTGTTGCGTCAGCCTATGAAATTCCTCTCTCTGTATCTGATTCTTAAATGCAACCTGATCTGGCAGTCTCTGACACACAAAACTTGCTTTGGCTATGGCAGTGGGCATTACTAAGGCACGCTGGTTTAGCATCTGTAGTATTATTGTGTCTTTTCCTTCCACATTCTGCTAAGGATGGAGGCATGTCTCATACTGAGTAATTTTGAAAAATCATCCAGGTTTGGTTCTTTTCTGGGTACCTCTCCCCATTATTACACCTTCTGAAGGATTGTTTTTCTGTCCTTCACACAAACTGGAGAGGCTCTAGGACCTTGTCCTTTTTCTGTGCTCTAAATTTCATGTCTCCTTAAGACCTTCAGTGATGGAGTCTTCAGAGCTTCACCAGCCATCCTGTTCTAGCACTGTTACTCTTTAAGCTCTTTTCATTGTACTTTTCATCACATCTAAAACATTCTTGTGGTATCAGCACCTAAATTCTCTGAGCATGAACAGAATTTCTCTTTTGAAGTCACTGTTTGCAAATTTTTGACAGACTTTTCAAGACAGCAAGCCCAGTTTTTTTCACTCTTTCCTCAGAAGTCATATTTTCCAAAGCTATGATCATTCTTCAGTTTTCTGCCTGTGGGCATGCTTCAGGTGGCCATCTCTATTTTCAAGTGCAGTGACCAAACTGAGCAGGTAAAGCTGAGGGGAGAGATTTACTTTGTGCATCTGACAAGCTGTATCTCTCCTTGTATGTTGCTGTAAATGTCCAATGTATGTTGGGAATCTTCCCAACAACGTGATAGAACAATTGTCACTTGTCACTTGATCTACAGATTGCCTTCCCTGTAACCAGGTTATTCCTTGACTTGCAGTGATACACCTAATTATTCTTGCTGAGGTACAGAACATTATACTGCTCACAAGTAGCACATGTACTGACCATTTTCAGCATTCTCCAGTTTGCCAAGATAGTTTGAAGTCCTGCTTTCCAGTAATCTTCAAGTCCCTCCCAGCTAACTGCTATTTAACAAGCTTTTTTCCTTATCCTTCAGTTCATTAAGAAAAATATTCAGTGATGCCACACCTAGGTCACTTCCCTGTGGGATATCACTGAATGCATGCATCTCTCTCTAATTATGATGAGCTATGTATGTTTTCTTTCTTGGTAGACTTTTCCAACCATTTCTAGAAGGTTCTAATATTTCCTCCTTGCTTAAGAGAATTTCACATGAAATAAAAGTCAGACTTAAGTAAAGCAATATGACAGCTACTGTTTTTTCTCTATCCCCAAAGGTCATTATCTTGTCATAGAAGGAATTACATTGGCTTGATGGGGCTTCTTCCTGACAAATCCATGCTGTCTGTTATTCATCAACTTGTTTTGTCTAGATATTTACAAGTGGTTTGGTTATTTATTCTGTTGCAGTTCTGGGAAATGAAGCTAAGTTGTTTGAGATCTGTGGCTCCTCCTTTTTATTGTTTGCCATTTTGCAGTCTTCTGGTAACTCACTGTATTTCAGCGGCTCTCCAAGATAAATGCCAACAGCTCATCCAGGAGCCCTTCAAGAAAAGCCAGACAAAATGATCCGTCATCACTTCTCTCTGTGTACTGGAATTTGCCTTCCCAAGTGCCATTGATTTTTATTTTGTTGTTCCCACTTCCCTAAACCAAAGACTGTGAACTCAGTTATAGTCCCTGTTGGCTTTGATGTAGGAAGAAAATGCAAAGGTACAAACATCCATATTTAAGCTGGGCTCTTCAGATTTTTGGAGACACATTGTTTAGCAGTGGCTTTTCTCAGCCTACCTTCATCCTTAGTTCAAGCATTAAGGTCAGAACCTGAAACCTCGTCTAGGTGTCCTGGTCAGTCAGAGCAGTCAGTGAGAGCAGTGTGTCTGAAACTGTGAAAACCTCTGAGTTGCTGTTCCTAGGAGGGCAGTGCATACCACAGACTCACTATTGTGAATGTCAGCTGCCTTCCCTCTTATCACAGAATCATTGAATGGTCTGGGTTGGAAGGGACCCCAAGGATCATAGAGCTCCAACCCCCCTGCCACAGGCAGGGCCACCAACCTCCAGGCCTGAATCCACACAAGGTTGCCCAGGGCCCCATCCAACCTGGCCTTGAACACTTCCAGGGACGGGGCATCCACCACCTCTCTGGGCAGCCTCTTCCAGCACCTTACCACTTCCCCCTAATATCTAATCTAAACCTTCCCTCCTTTAGCTTTAGTCCATTCCCCCTTGTCCTGCCATTATCTACCCTTTTGAAAAGTTGATTCCTCTCCTGTTTATACGCTCCCTTCAGGTACTGGAAGGCTGCAATGAGGTCTCCTGCAGCCTTCTCTTCTCCAGGCTGAACAAGCCCAGCTCCCTCAGCCTCTCTTCATAGGGCAGTTGCTCCAGCCCTCTAATCATCTTTGTGGCCCTCCTCTGAACCTTCTCACTTCCCTGCCTTCAGACCCCTGACTATCATGGAAGCAGTAATTCTCTGTCATCAAGCCTTTTTTAAAGCAACAGCAAAAAACATTAGTTGTCTCTTCGATTTTTTACCAATTAGAGAAGCTAACTTAAATTGTCTTTATCCAAATATAGTACAAGGTTGTTTTGAAATTTTGGGAAATGCATAACTGTAATAATTTAAAAATAGGCTTTGAAATTTCATTTTCTCTTTTGGCAATCTTGGTTGCCATGGAGTTCAAGTAATAGGTTGGGATGTTTAACACTGAATTAATTACTACTTCTCACTCACAGAGAACATCTAATTATACATATTCATGAAGAACAGTGTTTGGCATTCCTGAGGGAGAAAATATCTTTCTTAATACTGTATGTACATACCTTTGGTACCAGATGGGGTCTGTTAAAACATAATCTTATAGCACTTTCTCCCAGGGTTTTTACTTGTTTCCTAGTCTGACCAAACTTGTAGTTTCAAATATTGTCTTAAAATAAACTCCATATATTATGGATATTTACATTCAATGAGTATAGGCATTTACTTTTAAAGTATTAAAAGTTTAAATGGACATATAAACAGATGAATGCATTAGACAGCAGAACAGGACTACCGTGATTACTTAGACAGCTCTTTGGCCCTGATGTTCAGCAGTCCTCGCTCTGTTGTTGCCAGAGCACCTAAATAAATGGATACTGATTACAGATACGGGCCTGGGATGTCTGTTAACAAGGGTGTCGTGCACTTACAGCCTTGCAGAGCTCTTGCACTTGGCTCTTTCTAGCTTCACAGTAGCTTCACAAACCAGAACAGTACTCAGCATAAAAGACCCACAAACCTAGATCTTAATTTCAGTGGGATGTTGACACATAACTGTGTGTCTGGCTTTGGGTCTCTGTTCAGGAAGACATCACTGCTCAAAAAGCATACTTTTCAGTGCTTCCTGAGCGATATTCTGCTGATGTGAAACAAAAATAGTGACATTGGACCTGGGCTGTTCTTACCTGTATTTATGATACAGTTAAAATAGTTGGTTCTCACTACAAGCAGGTTTTATTATAAAACTCACACCTTAGTAACGTTTGAACTACAATTTCTGGGGATCACCCAGTTGTTTTGCATGTAACTGTCTTGTGCTTCTAGAAACTGATCTTGTGTGCTTGATGCCAAATCACATATTTCGAAGGCGCCATTCAATGCTGAACCTGTTTTCTCCTTGGCATATAGAGCTTTTCAAAGAAAAGTCATGTAAATGACAAACACAGGTGGAGGGAAGGATGAAAATCCTTGCTGACTTTATTTCAGCTGATTTACCATTTTCAAGTTCTCCATAGAAAAGAAGTTGATGCTCAGAGATAGATTTGTTGCTTTTAGATAGTAAATCACCTTTAGCTAGTAAATCGCCTATCTCTGGCTTTGCGGAGTTAACTGAGGATCAGCCTAGATAAAACAAAAGAATTGCCTGGTTCTGTCTGATAACCATTTGTAGAAAGCTTTTCTGAGAACAGAACTAACAGCAATTAAGTATCACTGCTGTTAACTAGAAGGCGTGAGGGGTTTAAATCACTGGTGTGCTCTCATCCATCTCCAGTATATTCTGATTTCTAAGAGCGATCAGCTGAGCTTTCCTTAATGCAAAGTCATGAAGTGATGATTGCATGAGTAACCCTCTCCTTCTTGCACATTCTGCCCATTGCTGTATATCTTGTTGAAATTAAGGAGATCGTGTCTTTCCTTATGCAGTGGCAACAACATGCTTATTGCAGTGATTTTCTTAAGACCAAGTACCTTTACTTTTTCATTTTTAAACAGTGCATCAGATAGCTACATTATCAAATGTTAAGGCAATAGACTATATATGAACTTTATACAGGTAACAGAAAATGCTGAAGAGAAAGTCTGCCAGCAAGATTTCTAAATTCAGATTTCTTGCTCATGTGCAGTAGGTACAAGGAAGAAGTAATGTGGTATTAGTGGTTTTACTTTCCTCGGACAATTAGGGCAATTATGAGTTTATTTTGCATATTAATATACTAAGACCTGTTTACTTTTCCTTATTCTGGAAGGCAAAAATTGTTGACAAAGTGTGGGTAAAAATGTTGAAAATGAAGTAGTGATACCTGAAAAAATATTGAAGGATGCTTGCAAGTTTGAATGAAAATGCCTCAGAATTTTTTTCAAGAGGAAAAAAGTGAATAAATGTGTAACAAATTAGGCAATTAGTACCTCTAAAGTAACTACAATAATTTAGGTGTTTGAACCAGCAATTGGCAGCAGTAGTCAACCAGCTGTTTTATTTTTTTCCATGACTTCCTATCAAAAGAAGGAAAAAAAAAGAAAAAATGAGATTCAAGAACAAACAAGTTTTGCAAATCATCTTTGTTGGTTGTGTCTAATCCACTCTCTGCTTTTCTAGTGGAATTTCTGCTCCTTTATGTCATCCCTGCATGTGATGCATACTTGGAATTTAAGGTAGCCTGGCGTGTGGATTTGATTACTTTTTTTTTTTTTTTTTAAACCTGATATTTAAAATAATTCCTCTTCAGAACTGTTGCATTGTTAGCAGGTTTCAGTGGCACCATGGTATAATTTCTGTAGCTTTTCTCACACAGACTATTTTGCTCTCTGTCCTATGAGTGACAAAATGAGGCAGAATCAGAAGAAGGAATAAAGATGGTTACACCGGAGCGCTTCATTATGAAGGTTCTTTTAGGAGTAGGACATGTAACATGGGAAGCACTACGGTTTTCCTTTTGTCAGTTAGTTTGGAGTACGCTTCATCACCTTGTTACAAGGACTGGGGAGATGCAACATCAGCACTGCTGTATATGATACTGAAATTAAGTGTGACAAGGAGCACAGTTACAGGTTTCTGACAATTCGTGAGCTTCTGAGAAATACAACGTTCTGTTTTGCTCAGGCAAAGAAACCGTATCTACCTTCCAGTAACAGAGGGAAGACCTTACAAGCTCCTACTTCTTTGGTTGCTGTGTTCAAATCACAACTTTTATACTGCTCTGCAACCACTAAGCAGCACAGTCATGTCCAAAGATGGTTTGGATCGGCGCAGTACATGGTTAAAATAAAAAATGTAGAATTGGGTTCTGACTCTGCTGGTCTCAGGATTTCCCGTTGCTTGTCATTGCCATCCCTCTTGTCTTGCACTGAATGCATTGAGCTGTCTATTGCTGTTACAGATCTAAGGTCATGCATTGTTGGTATCTGTTGTGCTAGAAAGAAAATGTGTTGTACATTTTTGATCTGGTCTTTTTTCTGTGGAAAAAAAAGTATGCCAAGTTTGGTTTCATGTGACTCACAGGAATCATATAATAGCAAACATTTTCCTTCTTTCAAATTCCCAAATAATGCACTCTCTCTACCAGCACTCTAGGATAAAAGCTGTTTTCAGCTCCTCTTCCCTCCTGTGGTCATGATATCTAAGACCTTCCATGGATGCCATGTCTGTACCAGGTTTCTGCCCTTTCTGGGTGATTTTTTTTTTTTTTTTCCTGGTATTAAGTGTTCACATACACAATTCCACCAAAGCACAAGCCATATTTTGCCTTTTCAGCCATTCAGAAAAGCTCTATCCACCCTTGCTTGCTGGTTGGCACACAAGCTCTGCTTTTGTGTGGCAGTTCCTAATGTTCAAGCCTGTACAGCTCTAAAATGGAGCTTAACATCTCTTCAGACTTAACAGCTATTATGCCTCAACTTTAACAGTGTTCTTCTCATGTGTTGGTCCACTACAGTGCAAACCACTAAAATGGCATTTACTGAAAACGGAATGCCTCAAATAGAAGGTGATTTGGGAAAGTCAGTGTTTCCCAGGGAAGAGAGTTGCCAACAGTTCAGTTGATTACAGATGCATATCTAATGAGGCTGGCCCTTTTTGTCCATGAGGGACCTGGTGTTGAAGGTGTGACATGGCCATAACTATGTGTGCAGAGCTGCTGCAGGAGTTGGGTGGTAGGACGCGATGTTCCTATGGGAGGACATCACATCTCTCTCAAGGAAAACTCAAGGGAGTTCCAAGAACCATCTCCCTTTGGGTGGATTTCAAGGAATTGCTGGTTTTGATGATAAATGGCAACAAAATCTGTGCCTTAGCTCCTCAATTTGATCTGTGTTTATTCTTGTTTCTCAACTAACAGGGGATTTAGATGCATCTGCATATTGACAGGATTCTCGCACGTAATTCTGTTACACTTTAAGATACCTAAAGTCTTCACCAACTTTATTGAGCTACTTTCAATCATTGAGATGAATATACACTATAAAACTACATCTATCCTATTAATATTTTAAGGTGATGTCAGATTTCAAATTAAATCTCACTTGGCTGTATTAAAAAGAATGGAATCCAGCCAACCTGAAAGTTGTTCTCAGTTTCCAAAATGCTTTTAGGAAGACAAATATATAGTAGAAAATGAAATGTGTAATTAGAAGAGAGGCTCTGAAGAAGAGAGTTGTATGTAATATTTAAACCCATAAGTAGTATAGTAATAGCATTTTCTGCCAAGAACATACTTTTATTGCATCTTAATGCAATTAAAATTACATCACAGTCTGCTAATTTCCTGTACACTTAAAAGAAAGAGTAAATCCTGCTGATTAACGTTTGTAAAGGGAAATCTTTGTGTGAAAAGTATTGCAGAATAGCAAAGTTCTGCAGCAACGATGGGTTGTGCTATCCTGGGCAATTTTTCTTTTCCCCCACTTTTCTTTAGTGTTAGTCAACTGGAAGCCTTACTACTGATTAAAAAAGACACTACAGATAATAAACAATCTTGAAGTTCTTGATTAAAAAAGACACTGCGGATAATAAACAACCTCTCGCTTAAGGGGATTGCATTGCTTTGTATGGGGGTTTTTTGTACAGTGCAGTGCTTCAGGCATCATATAAATTGTGGCACAAGAGTGCAGTATTTGGAATAATGCAGCCTTTGGAACTGCCTGGAATTAGGCTGGTAGGGCCCAGAATGGCATTCTCATTTCAGAGAAGCTTTTTTCTTCTCAAACTGAATGAGTTCTGATGCACATTAACACGTTATGATTCAGATTGACATTTTATTCAGATGGGATTTGCCATGAGCATTGGATCCTGGAAATCCCAGGCTCCTTTGGAGATATGAACTTGAATGGTAGGTCGCCGCTTGGATGCCTTCAGCTCCAAAGTACTGTGGCTGGCAGTACACCTAGTTTTTAAGGTAATTTCAGGATAAAACTTTTATGTTTTGCACTGGTTTTTAATGATGTCCAGAGTGAAATGAATATGGTAGTTTCCAGTGCTGAAAAACCGTGCTGGTCCTCACTCTCACTGGATTGCACTGTGAAATTCAGAGGCATCCTCACTTTATCCATCCACAGGACCTCCCAGCCTTTTCTGGACCACTTTCTTACTATTTTCACTGTTTCTGAATATTGCTGTAATCAGATGGGCTTTAAGAGAAACCTTTTTGTTGTTCCTGAACTCTCCAAATGTCTCCTGATGCTCTTAAACTCCGCTTATCACAAGTATGATAGTTTAACTCTTGCATTCTTAGGAACAGTTTCAGAATAAGAATTTCCTGTGGTCAGAGTTGTGCCAGATTGGCGTGAATGGCACCTTGGGGGAAACACAGTTCAGGAACTGGCCCTCCAGTGGGGTTTGGCTTCTCTGATTTTGCCGCTAGCTAACTGTAAGAACTGGGATTCTTTGTTCCTTTCCCCTGTCTCCTGGTACGTAGCAGCAGCTGCCAGTTCTGTCCAATTCGTCCATAATATGAAGACATCTAGATTTAAGACAGATTGGATCAGAAAGCAATGTAGCCACCCAGGGCAATAAGCCCCACTGCATCAGCATGACAGTCTAGATTTCAGATCTGAACTAATATACCCATACACATCTCCGGTTGAGTATCTATGAGACTGGGGGGAGTCGGGTATCTCTACTGTACTCATTTTCCAGTGTAAATGAGACCCATTTTTCAATCCTACTTTCTCTGACAGCTCTTCTGGCTCAGCAGCAATAGTTTTGCTCTGCGGGAGAAGACAGGCACTTCAGCATGCTCTAGCAACTCAGACCCATCCTTGAATCTCTTCTCCATTATGCTGGCTGTGGCTTTGGATTCAGCTCACCCCACTGCAGTCAGATCAGCACTCTTTTGCTTGGACAGATAACTAGCCCTCGCCCACCTGCCTGGTCTTGCCAAGCTCTGTGACCTGAAAGGGAGGGGGGGAGGAACTGCTAGGATCCCACGCTGTGTAAGTTTGTGGAAATCAGTCCCCTGTACAGGCTACTCTTCTCCATGGCTCCTCCAACTGTTTGAGCACTTAGAAACTCTTAGATGATACTGAACCTTACATGATCATCGCAGGCTTTGTTTGAACACTCAGTGCTGCCTTGAACAGGTTAGAGAAGGTCTCCTGACCAGGGCATGGCAATGAGTCCTTTAAATCAAAGTAATCTTAGCCCAAGACAAGAGGTTTGGCTCTTAAGGTATGCTGTATATGCTTGTGTAATGGCTGTGATTTCCTTCCGCATCCTCTGGGGATGTTGTCTTAAAGTTCCAACCATTTAAGCTTGACTGTTCTTGAAATCACCAGTGGTCTACACTTGCTGCCAATCAGGGAACATCCACTAAATGTGCTAATACAGTATTTAAATTATTGAGTACTAAAAAGTACCACCTCTGTGAGAGAGCTTCTGTGACATGAGGCAGAAGCTCCTCTGAACTGGCTTTATTAGACTTTAATGGAACAGCAGGTGCCATGCAGAATAATGCATGTGGTCCATTTGCTTGGAAATATCCAGGCTTTTTCTGTGGTTTATTTCTGTGGCAAGGCTACAATTTCCGCAGCTCGACCTCCCTGCCTTCTTTTCCCTTCAGGTCTGAGGATATGATATCACCATCTCTTTGAGTTTCAGGTCATCCAGCAGGTACTCAGTGCAACTGACAGCTCTAGGAAAAGATGGAATAAATATTTAATCTTTTGTGTATTAAAAAATCATGTAGTTTGTAACAGGGTTCTGGCAGGTGCTCAGCCATGCCTGAATCAAATCTGTGATTTCAAATGAGACTTTTTTTGATTGGTTTGATTTAGCTTTTGAGAGGAGTGGAGCTCAGAGAAAACCAGGAACATCTGTTCTGCACATCTGGCCAAAACTCACACTCTGGAAATATTTCAGAGAGTTTTGTTTGGGATTAGAGATCTCTTTCAGGGTATACAATTTTTTTTATACATCCCTGCTCTAACTTTGTGCAATATTTAATTTATGGCATCTCTGCAAGGACAGTTTTGCCAGATTCCTATGGTGGAGGTTATTTGAAGGAAAAAAAGCTTGCAAAGAACTAGAAAATTACGAGGCTGATTTCATTTAAATCTGACTGGTAATACCTCATGTTTTACAACGCAGGTTTTTAACTATTTTAACTCATTGCTAGTGATATTGCTAGAAATAGGGAGTTTTGTAGCTACTGCTTAAGTAAGCTGCCTATAAATAACATACAAGCTGAATTTTATTTATTTAGAAGAGAAATATGTTTCAGCTAATCATCTATATTTAGTAAAATTCTGTAACATGCACTGTTTTAAAGGCTGGTTTTTAAACCCTGCTGATTTTATTTGGACCTAACTCTTACTTCATTTGGACTTAAGTATGTTATTACTATTATTTACCTGTACTGTTGAGCATGTGACTGACTGCTTTGCTGAGGAAAGAGTTACTAAAATGCAGCTTAGAAGCCTGGTTTAACTGGAGCTGAAGCAGAGGCTGATTTATATTTATATGGGGGTTTAGAGCGGTTTCTTGATTTCAAGCTACAGTCTTAACAAAATCTAAGGAACTGAAAACTACAGTTATTTGCTCATTTTTTGCATAATCTTTGATTCAAGTGCTTGAAGGCTGCGGGAAGCACATGCTGTGAAAGCCTAGCAGATAAGTTACACGGCATAAATTTTGCAAGTGAGTTTCCTTTAAGAAAACTACAAAAGTAAAATGATAAGGAAATGAATGTGCATGAAATCTTCGAGGTAATGTCTTCCCAGGATACCTCAGAGACAATTATTATTAAAGCAAACCAAACAAGATCAATTTAAATTCAGAATGTAACCTGGCTGAACCTTTTATAGTTTGATCTCATTTGTACTCAGTGCTTTGAGAGGGAAGATGCTAAATTCTGCCTTTCTGTATAAAGCACTAATCCAGTTTTTCATTATGCAGTTTGAATGGGCCTGATTTTATCTCTTTATCCTTGTGGATTTCTCTTTTCCAGCATTGACCGTCATTTCTTCAGGACTTAGAAGATGCATCTGTCTCAGTCTTTTTGCTGAACTGAAGTGAGATGTTGTGTTTTGTCTTCTCCTATGGAGCCCATGCTCTACAACTAGGGCAGCAAGGTTCTGACAGCATAGCTCCTTAAGCAGAGATGGAAAGCAGACCTACCAAAGTTGTTTCTCTGCTGGTGCATGCACACTTCCCCGTCCTAAGACGTAAACTAAGATGACAACAGCTCTTTCTTGAATATACCTAGAAGGGGCTTTAAAAGTAATGTGATTTATTTTTTTTTCCTCAACATGGAGCTGGGAACTATCCCAACCAAACTGGGAACACAAGCTGAACTGAAGAATAAATCATCTTAGATTTAAATAATGTTTTTTCCCCCTCAACTTCTTTTAAGGGTGTATTTAAACTACGTGGGCATCAGTTGGGCTTGTGTATGTGCTGTGCAGAACCAGGGCAGACATAAGGGTGTGCCTGAGACTGAACTTGCTTGAGTACAGTCCTTGCATACTGCAGTCCTGTACCATTTTATTAATCAGATTATATGCCATTGTATGGGCACTAATTTTCTAGTGCATTTGGGGTCTATTGTAGTAAATTAAACTGCAGTTTAATTTTTGTTGAAAGAACATGATACAACAAGCCTTAATAGACTTTGTTCATACAGAAACACTGAGGACTGTCTCACAGAAATGGAAAAATTCAAATATCAGATGAGCTAATTTAGCTGTCCTCAGTATCCTGTCATTACATTAAAGTATGAATAAGGCATGTATTCATCTGAATTACACCTTCAGTGCTTAACATACATGCAGCAATTACTCCACTGAGTGTAAATAATGGAAGGAATGATCCTCATGGAGCTGGGTGATGTTATGTTCTTTTTTTCTAATGGGAGAGAGGTAAGGAGAAAAATGGTTCTCACATTTTAAACAAAGGACATAAAAGTAGATTAGAACAAATGCAATTTTGGTGTTTTTTTGTTGTATTACTTGTTGAGGACTTGGGTCAGAAGATCTGTCAGAATGAGTTTCTTTTCTGACAATCTTCTTGTCGGTCAAGAATGTTGTCAGGAGTTATTTTTTGTGTGGCAAAACCAATGCTCTTTGCAAATACCTATCTTCTAATACAGTATCTTCTCCTTGATAGTTAGAAAAAACCAGTGAGTGTGCTTAAATTTACACAGAATTATGTCATTCTTAAAAGTAAAAAAGCAGCAATGCTCCCTTGTTGCTAAACTAGACTGTATACAAAAGAAAGTGTAACTTATTTGCATTTCTCTTCATGACTGACACTGTTCTGCAGCTTTTCAGCAAGTCTCTCAGCTCAGTGCAAAATCTCTTAGGTGTTTGCTTCTGCTGTAGCGATCCTTTTTGGAAAGAAGCAGGACTCCTTTTAAAAGTGACATTTGCAGGTATAGAGGAACTTCATGGGGAAAGATGTGTTAAGAGAAGTCTCTGTTTATGTATGTATCTGCCAACTGAGAAATCACTTGAATAGAAGACGTTACAAAGCCTCATTTTGTTTTCTATTATGTTTCTACTGAATGTTTAATCTAATGATTATTCTCCTGAAAGAGCTAAGAAGCACTGTCATGTGAGACTTTGTTAGACAGTGGCAAGCATTTTTTCTTACCTTTTGCATTGTCTTCTGAGTTAAAAACTGAAGTCACAGTAAGCATGCACACACCATTAGCATGTGTACACACACACACAAAAGTCTGAGGAGAAGTCACAGTTAGATTGCCAAGTGTTTCAATGCTAAATGGCCACCCACATGTGCATATATACATACACAGTAAAAAAAAACCCCAAACCAAACCAAAAAACCCCAAAACAACAACAAAACAAACCTTGGTACTAAGGCAGGTCATTTATTTTTGTGTGCTGAGAATTTGTAACAGGGAGTGGTGAAAAACACCTTAAACACCTTCTGAATTTTTATATCCTCCTCTTACTGCCCCTCCTACTTCGTGCCCTTCCTTGAATTCACGTATTTATAAATATACTGTCCATGAATTGCATAGTTCCTTTCCTTGGATTACAGAGAGGGTTGTTGTGTGGGGTTTTGTTGCTTTTTTTTTCTTCATTCTGTCTATTCATGTCTGTATTTGGCTGGCATTGTGCCTTTTCACAGCTAGTTTGCCTGCAGTGGATGGCATATGATGATGGATTTAGCCACCTGTGTAGCACTGCAAGTGATATTGCTATAACATATGTTTGCTCTTCACCCCCAGCGAAACCATTTCAAGGCAAAGCGATGTCAGTAGGGAAAGAACACAGGCCAGATTCATGTGATCAGTGTTTTACCTGAGCAGCTTTACCACCAAACAGCTTCTAGGGGGTACAGCTAACAGTGCCCTTGGCTGGCCAAGCCTGTCAAACCTAGACAACATCTGAAGTGAAATAATTTACTGACAAAGAACAGTTTTGTTGATAGGGTTTTATTTGATGGGACTCTGTGATCGATCTGTGTTACTTGGGAGTGACGCCCGATGGGGTAAATCAGCACAAGCTTAGGGCAGTCTCCTGGTTTCAGCTAGGATAGAGTTAATTTCTTTCTAGTAGCAGATGGAATGCCATGTTTGGGAGTTAGGATGAGAGCAGCACTGATAACACACTGATGTTTCTAGTTGTTGCCAAGCAATCAAGGACTTTTCAGTTGTTCATATTTCCCTGCTAATGAGAAGGGAGGGGACACAGCCAGGGCAGGTGACCCATACTGTCCAAAGGGGGTATTCCATGCCAATTAAGTCATGCTCAGCATAAAAGGGGTCTGGGGGGGGGAGGAGCAGGCAGCTCCAGGACACATGGTTTTGGGGACAGTCCGGTTTCGGGATGGCTCTGGGCTGCACAGCCTGAGTAGTGCAGTTCGGTGAGAAACTGCGTTGTGTATCACCTGTTTCATATTTTTTGCTATAAAGCCCTGTTATTATTGTTATATCTATCTTCCCTCTCCCCCTGCCTCAACTCCTCTTCCCCCCTCCCCCCTGCCCTGCTTTAAAATACAAGCGTCTGTGTGGTGTTCGGCTTTCAGCTGGGGCAAAACCATGACAGGCAGAGAGTTATCACCAAAGGAGTCAAGGGAGGAAAGTCTGAGTAAAGAACCAAAATTTCCAGAATGGCAGACTTTTATTTCCCCACAAAGGTTTGAGTAGCTCTAAGTATGTCTCTCAAGCTAGGCACACCAACATTGTTGTGCCCCAAACAAAATAAAACTGCCAGACAGGAATCTAGACCAAGCTGGAAACAGCCACCAGCAGCATCCAGTGGCTGTGCTTTGTGACACCATTATACGTGCTCCTCCAGTGACAAGAAAAATCTGTGTGCAGATTTGAAGGCAGTAATAACAAGGGCAGTGCTGCTGTGTGGTGGGAAGGGTGGCTAATAGTAGCTGAGCTTGACCATTGCTTGCAATCATACATTTATCACAGAATTGTAGGGGTTGGAAGGGACCTCCAGAGATCAAGTCCAACCCTCCTGCCAAAGCAGGTTCCTTAGGACAGATTGCACAGGTAGGTGTCCAGATGGGTCTTGAATATCTCCAGAGAAGGAAACTCCATAACCCACCTGGGCAGCCTGTTCTTTCACATATTGGTGCAGAACTTCCTGTGCTCCAACTTGTGACCATTACCCCTTGTCCTGTCCCCACAGGCCATAGAAAAGAGGCTGGCCATTTGCCCCTGTGTCCCACACTTCAGATAATTATAAACATTAATAAGATCCCCTCTTAGCCTTCTTAAGGCTGAACAGTCCCAGTTCATTCAGCCTTTCCTTGTAGGGGAGATGCTTCAGGCCTTTAATCATCTTCATAGCCCTTCACTGGACTCTCTCCAGGAGATCCGTGTCTTTTTTATAGCAGGGAACCCAGAACTGTGCACAATACTCCAGGTGAGGCCTGACCAGGGCAGAATAGAAGGGGGGGATCACTTCTTTTGACCTGCTGTCCACGTTCCTTTTGATGCACCCCAGAATCCCATTGGACCTCTTAGCCACCAGGGCACACTGCTGGCTCATAGCTAACCTGTCATCTACCAGGACCCCCAGGTCCTTCTCCATAGAGCTCCTTTCCAACAGGTCATCCCCCAGCCTGTACTGATTCAAGCAGTTATTCCTTCCCAGGTGCAAGATTCTACACGTGCTTTTATTAAACCTCACCTGGTTNTTCTACACGTGCTTTTATTAAACCTCACCTGGTTTCTCACTGCCCAGCTCTCCAGCCTGTCCAGGTCTCACTGGATGGCAGCACAGTGTTCCTGTGTGTCAGACACTCCTCTCAGTATCCTCAGCGTCCTTGCTGAGGGTGGACACTAATCCCTCATCAAGGTTGTCAAGGAAGGTGTTAAACAAGACCAGACCTAACACTGACTCCTGGGGAACACCACTAGTCACAGGTCTCCAGCCAGACTGCTTCCACTTATCACCACCCTCTGAGCTTGCCCATCAGACAGTTCTCAACCTGCCTCACTGTCCACTCATCTATCCCACACTTTCTCAGCGTTGTTACCAGGATATCATTGGAGACAGTATCAAAAGCCTTGCTGAAATCAAGGTAGATGACATCCACTGCTCTCCCTCCATCTTCATGGGACTAGAGGTAATAAGCTTCAAATGCATTTGGAAGTAGTGCAGGTGCGAGAGTCAGGGCGCGTGCTTGGTGGGGGGAGATCTGTGACACTGCCCTAGCTCCCCCATGCTTGTCAGCTCTGTAGGTGGATGACACTACAGTATACACACTGGAACAAGTTTTCAAAGCCAGGAGAAGATTTGAACGCTCAGCAGCACTTGGTGTCCACATCATTACTCCTGGTGACTGAGAATAAACTGTGTGTGGCTTTAGGAAAAGGCTCAGGCTGTTGAAAATGCCTCCAGCAAAACTGAGACCAAGTACATTTGATCTTATATAACCTTAAGAGTGCTCCTTGCACAGGTAAAAATGAGAGGCCACACCTGGCTATAAATGTATTTATACTGCTTTATCTGCCAAGTCCCTGGCACCTCTTTGCGCTGATGGAAACATGTGTATTATCCTGCCGATAAAGTGTTCACCCTGAGAGGAAGAAACCTGCGGGCCACTGCTCTTCCTGGTGGCTCCACTGAAGCCTTTTGAGTAAGAGGCTCTGTTCATTTGTAAATGCGGTGACATTTTGAGCTTTTGTACAGCAAACGGAAGCTCCCTGGGAGGCTCATGGCTGAATGATTTCTTCCTAGAGAGCAGCAAATGAGGTTAAATCGATTTCCTTCTGCAAGGGAGGGGGGACGGAAGGAGGAATAATGCCATTTCTCCCTTTAGCTCTCAGAGAAAAGTAGTTTTATTTACAAAACTTTTAGTTATAATTTCCCATTTTAGTTTCTCTGTCATTCACATTTCTGAAACTGGGAAATCTCAGCACAAAATCCTCTTATCTGTAGTAACAAATATAACACTGGCTTATCGAGAACCAAAGTAGCAAGTATATTTCTTTTGCATTAAACCCCTGTGACTGTTATGGAAAAATCAGTAATCAGTACATGAAAGTTTGGTAACACACTGATATTTAGTATCTCTTATAACTGTCAGATATGTGAGATATTTCTGACAGCTGATGGAAACACTGTGGGTGTCAGGTAGTACCTTTGCTAGATTGAAAGAGTGAGGATAGAAATGCTTCTCTCCTCCTCTCCCTGTCACCCTGTGTTAGATTTTTTTAAGCTAAAGAGGTTTATGTGTGTTTTGTTACCTTGCTGTCCTTTGCATTCTCATGTGACAGGGTGGGAGGAGAGGAGAATCCTGTGGAGCCATAATCTCACTTCAGACCTGGGGGTGCGCACATGGGTGGTGATGGCGATTGCTATTTCTGTGTACTTCTCCTCCCTCAGCGTGGGATAGGAAAGATGTGAACAGCGTTGAGAGATGAATAATTACATGGAAAACAATAGGGGAAAGATTTTGAACCCCATAAGAAAGCTTGGCTTTGCCCCCTCTGTGTTTTGCTTACTACTTAATTATTATCTAAGCTGATGTATGTTTCTCTGAACGATTTCGAAAATCTCTGGAAATCTTTCAAGGTGGGATGGTGGCACACTCGAATGATAAAGACCAGTATCTGGAGCTCTGTTGACATCTCAAATAGATTTCTGGCTAAAATGTAAATGTGTTAGGTGAATTGAGACTGGGAAGGGCTGTTAACCTGCACTGTGTAAGGGCACTACAGTGAGGTTTATCCCTGTGAGGAAGAATGTAGATTTGGAGACAAATATTAGAGGAAGAATAAAAACCTCTTTGAGCATGGTTTGGTTTAGAGGTACTGAAAACTTCCTCCTCTGATTGTTCAAGTCCTTTTCAAATATGATTAAAGTGCATATTTCTAAAAGCCATGTCATGTGTACATATAAAAAAATAAAGTACATATATTTTTAATAGAAATAATATAGAAAAAACTTTCAGTTGTCAGGTGATTGATATTTTCTAGTCTCTCATCATTTTCAGTACATGTGTAGCCCAATAACTATGTAAACCTGAGTTATACTGAGGCTGCCCTCATTTTTCTTAAAACAGCCTTATATTTCACATTTCATTTTCCTAAAGTTTCCAGAGAGATTTATTTTTTTTTTTATTTCTATCAGGCTTAGTGGTGCAGTATTTTTTCCCTTAAAATTATGAGCATTTTGTTGCCCATGTATTGCATTGCACAGGATTTCCCCCTCATTTACCAGGAATAGTTCAGTGGAAGAAATTCTTATGGGAATAGTATTTGGAGTCGAGAGGAAGGTAAAGTAAGGACAGAGTTGCTCTTTAGTTCTAGTGACTCCTGCTTATTATTTCACAATGTACTGATGTATGTCTTAGGTTACTGGAGGTAAAATTCTCCAGCTGAATGGAATGTCTCTGGAGCAGAGGAATCAGAAGTTCATAGTAGCTACACTACACAGAAGTTCATAGTAGCTACACTACACATTTCCTGAGGCGTAGCTTTGCCAGGAGTGTTTTATAGCCCTAAAGCAACTCTAGCTTTTATTTCAATTACTTCACCTAAAGCTAAACACCCTACTTAAATCTAGCACTGTCTCTTGATGCCTGTGATACTCATGATGTTTACATTTAGCTTTAGGTTTATTTCATTCCCTGATGAATGCATCAGAGTAAATCATTGTGGTTAAATTACTTCTGCAGATAATTTTTTTATCATTGTCCTTGAAGATTGATGAAGGCAAGGAGCAATATTTCATAACTTGTTGACATAAACTTTATGATTGTATGCTTAATATGTGCATGATGGACTTATTTCCCCTTACCAGTGCGAGACAAGACATTACTCTTAAAGCAGAAAAGGAAATCTTAGCACAGGATTGAATTGATTGTAAAGGCCGAGTCAGGAGGACGGAGCCAGGCTCTTCTCAGTGATGGCCAGTGATAGGACATGGGGCAATGGGTACAAGCTGGGGTATAGGAAGTTCCATGTCACTGTGAGAGGGTGACAGAGCACTAGAACCTACTGCCCAGAGAGGCTGTGGAGACTCCTTCTTTGGAAACATTCAAAACCTACCTGGATGCATTCCTGTGTGATTTAGTCTAGGTGATCCTGCTCTGGCAGGGGGGGTTGGACAAGATGATCTTTTGAGGTCCCTTCTAACTCCTAACGTTCTGTGATTCTGTGAACAGAAAGGTCTCTGTCTGCAATGTCAACACAGGAGGCAGCCATTTAAAACATAAACCAAACCAATTGGTCTTGCTTATAGTGCAAGTGCATTACACATCCACTGAACACTAAGGAGGTTTATCGCTTGCTATCACTTCTTTAGGATAATTGTCATCTGTCTTGTGCATGTGACTGTAATATGGCTTTGTTTTGATATGGTAAAATTCCACCCTTCCCCTTGTGTAGTTTCTTCATATTCTGTGGACACTGCTGAAGTACATGTGTATCCAGGCAATAGGATGCTCCAAAAAGAAAATTTCAGTGTTTAGATGCAATGTTTGTAAACAGTGTATATAATTAACAAGTGTTTTATTGGATGGCTAATATCACTTCTGTTAGCAGTTGTTCAGGAAAACAGATTTCAGAGCAGATTCTACATATGTGAAAATTTAGAGACACATCTAAATATGCTTCCATGTGCATATGGATTTATGGCAGCTCTTCTGCCTCCTCTGACTTCACTTCTCACAAAGAACTAATAGGAGAGAAAAGCCTGCGGTAGAAGTGTGTTCACTGTAGGTCTGCAGCTTAGAAGGATGTCCTGGTTCTGGCCAGGCCAGAGCTGATGTCCCTAAGCAGCCAGCACTGGTGAACTGAGTTAGCCCAGGCTGTTTTCTACATGACCTGACATCACTCCCCCATAAGAGGGGCTGGTCAGGGAAGGGTGCTCCTGGATGCCTCCAGGGCAGCCTCAGTGGCAGCCTCAGTGGCAACCTCACTGTGGCTGGGGTGTCAGGTTGGTCCTCATGTGCAGTACTCTGTGTTATCACTGGGTGTGAGTGAAATTTGCTGCAGGCTGTTATTTTTCCCGTTTTACCATGAATTTGTCAGTAAGCTGTCCTTATCCCAACCTACGGAGGCTCTGTCTGTTTCTCCTCTGGGAGTGAGCGAGCGGGGAGAGAGGCAATTCTGCTGCAGCTCCAGACTGAGCCCAGCTAGCTCAATCAGTAGAGCAAGAGAGTCTTAATCTCAGGGCTGGGAGTTGGGGTATGGGGCTTGGGTTTGAGCCCCACGTTGGGCAGGCCACACTCAAACTGCCCTGGAGGCAGAACCAGATGAAAGGATGGAGTAGACAGTCCTTAGTGTCTGTGCAAGTCCTTCTGTCTCTGGAATACCTGTATTCCTATTGAGCAGTCAAGATTATATAAGACATGCACAGATTTGGCCTTCCTTTTTCCAAAGAGAATTAGCTATGATTGGCTACTACAGCCTTATGCCACTGAGAGATCCTACAAGAAATGACCAAATGTGTACCTAGTTCAGCTACTTGGCTCCTACCATTGCCATTGATGGGTTGCATGGAGAAAGGTACTAGACACAAAGCAAATATTGGCTAATGATTTATTTTCTATAGCTTTTCAGCAATTGTCAGTCAGAGATCTAAGGCCCCTTAAGGTAGAGGATAGATTTCTTGATAGAAACTGGCTTACAGCTACCCAGCTTGGAGCACAGGAGCCCTTTGTGGCCTCCAATGGGCTGCCCAAGAAACTGGTTCTCTGTTTCACATGAAACTCTTCCATGAGTTGCGTGTGGTTGAGTTTTGGGAAAGCAGGTGGGGATAGTAGTGTGTGCACACAGTTTGGAAGTGATATGAATTAAAAATGTGTTAAGTTGTAAATAGAGGTGTTGACGGTGTGGTTGGCAATAACAGATGTACTTGACAGAAGGTGTGGGTAGCTGTTTAGTGCTCAGGAGGAGAGCTTTCAGCCCCCCTGCTCTTCAGGAGTTTTATGAAACACTGTCAAACCCAGTGTGTGTTTGATAAGCACCTTCATCCTTTCTGCCAACAGGACGGTATGTGCAGGAGAGCGTATGTGTTCTCTAAGCTACCTCTGTCATAATGTACATCTGCCACGAACAAGAGAATGCTGTACAGCCCTGATGGTCTGCTGTTTGTCATAGGACACACCTAAGGCAATTCAACAAGTCTTTACTTGTAAGTGATCGGTGCAGCGTCAGCGATAGCATCTTGTTGCTTGTTGGCCACTTCTCCTAGTGCTGCTGAGAGCCTCCCAACCATATGTGCGCTCCTGCACGCGCTGCTTAAATTTTCCATATGCCACCTGACAAGCTTCCACGGCACTTTATACCACCTTGAAATAACTCCCACTTCTTGTAATGATATGTGTCATGTGGGAATATTTTGCCCTTCAGAATATTTCACAAAGACTTCAGAGCTTCTCATGAGTTGAGCAGTGCCTTTCCAGAAAGATTTTGATTTTCAGATTACTACAGTAGACAGTAAATAGTCTGCCACCATCACAAGCCAACAATACTTTTTGCCACCTTAGATCTTCTGGCAGCTCTTTTCCATGCTTTATTTTGGTATTGCTCTCTCCATAGATAACTACAGTAGCAAAAAACTTCTCTCAGAAGGGACTGCATGGTATCTAACATGAGAACTATACTAGTTTCTCATTTTTGTTGTAACTCTAGGGAGTAAATCACTGGAGGTAACATCAAAGTGGTCCCTTCTCTCTGAATATCAAGTCTCTGGATGATACCCTATAACAATCACCTATGTAATATTTTATCCATAGAAACTGGAATTTAAACACAGTTTCAACTTAAATTTTGAGACCTGGAGTGGACAGACCCTTTGCAATTTTCCTTAATGTGTCCAGGACTTGGTCCAAGCATCACCAGCACAGGTTTAGATTTCAGCTTTTAAACCCAGGAACATCTCAGGAATTGAGTAGATTCAGAAAAACACCCACTCTGGAAACCTGATAATTATTTCTAGAGACATTGGCTTTTTATCCTTTCTTTTTTATTCTGTGATTGGTTTTATAGCTGAGGAAAACTGCTCAAAATATACTTCTGTTTGGAGCTTTTTACATAAGTTACCTTCTAAAAAAATAACTTGACCCTGGCCTTGCACATTCTTTTTCTGAGACTAGCTGTTTACATAGCTATGTCATGTTGTGAAAAGATCAGTGATGTATTGACAGTTTTGCTGTACACTGTAGTGGGTTTATATTGGGGGGTGTGGGAAATCCAAGAGGAATTTACAGTTAGGTGGGGTTTTTTGCCTTTGCCTTACAGTAATTCCATACCACATTGCGATTAAGAAACTGCATTTAAAACTACAAGTGTTCCCTGCAGAAGATAAAGTAATGAAGTCACTGCTATTTTTCATTAAGGTGGCTGTCACAATTAAGACAGATGCTGAAATATATTCTGCTCAATGCCAATTCTATGTAGGGTGTTACAGTATTTCTGGAATACAGGTGTGAGATGTTTTTTAAAGGTTTGTTTTAAAGACTTAGATCAAAAATCCTGTTGCCTCCATAAGGAGTAGGAGCAGATGTTGAGAACCTTAACTTTCTGTTGCTGAGGAAATCTGTGGTAGTTTATCTGTGGGGTTTATATTTTCCCTTGTATAACTGAGTGTGTTTATGGCAGTCCTTCAAAGAAAAAGCCACAGAAAGGAGGCTCGTTACCTCTCAGGGATGCCCAGGTCTTTTTGAGTTTCCCTGTCTCATGGACGATACCAGTCGGAGTGCTGAAGCCAGGGTTCAAGCACCCTGCCTCTCTGCAGTGGTTTTCACCCCAGATGATATGTGTGCCTGGAAAGAAGTGATAGCAAAGCTTCCCTGTTACACTGAATCATGCCTGAACATTTAGGAAAATATTTGTGCTGTTTTGTGTGGCATTAATAACTGAAGGCCCAATTATAACTGTAGAAGCAAAAATAAGCTTGATTTGAACTACTGAGATAATTGTTAGGTCTTTGTCATTTCAGAGAGGTTTTTAAAATTCCACCTAGCAATGACTAATTAAAACAGGACCCACATGCAATTTAAACAGCAATATTCTAACTGTTAGCAGAGATGACTTTTAGGACTTACACTGCTACATAATTAAAGTATTACAAAGTGCTCCAATTCACAAAACACTTAGGTGCTTCATTGCCTTTTTGCAGTCTGGTCATCCATTAAAACTGGGGAGACTCATGCCCCTACATAAAAGGAGATCTGAATCACGGTTAAACTAGCAGCATTACCTACTATTCCAGGAAAATTTAGTTTCTGATTGACGTTGCAAAGTCTGGAAGATTTCATATGTTCACTGATAAACAATTTTCCCAGGATAAATAGAGCAGCACACGAATAAAAAAGGACATTTTTGGAAAAAAACCCCAACCAACTAACTAATCAACAGCAAATCCGTTCTTGTAATATGTGTAGAAACACTGAAAAGTTTAGCAATGATTGAAAAACATCGTTCTGCATTGTGGTTTTACATGGGTTCTGAATATTGATATATCAAGCATGGATTTTCTGGCAGAGAAGCAGTATTAAACAGCTTTAGGCTACATCATCACTGGTGTGTGTGATCTGCACTCCCACATTAGCTGATACGGGTGCAGCTGCACAGATGTGCTGCTTAAATCTTCCCATCCCGGTTATCTTAGTGCCTGTGGTGAAACAGTCTGCTGCTAAATTAGATTATAGGAACTTCCCCAACATATCTCAGTAGAGGTAATTCTTGTCTTGAAGAGTCTTAGATTAGGAAGACGAAATACAGGCTGAATTGAGACGATGGAGAGAAAAGTAGTAGATTGTTTGGATTTATCAGTGATGCGTCTATTTTTCTAGTCTTTGTTTCAAAGTGGGTTGGTTTTAGTGTTTGGGGTTTTTTTTTCCTTTTTTTGGTTTTCTTATGCTTGTTTTTTTTCTATAAACAGTACATATATCGATATTCATTCTTCAAAGCTGTGGGTCCTCTGTATCTGATTCATCAAACCAGTTTGCTTCATGAGGATTACAACAGTGTACCTAATGGGATCGTGCCTGAGATATTTTCTTCTGAGCTATCCACTGTGTTTTGGTACACCTGACCCTTAAAAATTTTGCAGCAGCAGCCTGTGCAGCCATAATTTCACTTATTAGATTAATACTTGGGTTTCTTTGCAATATCTTTCTATAGTTAATGGAGAAAACCCAACTTTTTCGAATGCTGAGGTAGATTAGCAGAAGATTGCCCCTCTCTGCACCAAAACTGATTTTGAAATTGAGATAAGAGTTTTATATTCCAAAAGGCTTATTAACTGTCAAGCTGCTGCGGTTTAGATCCCTAATGGCATCCTGATGGTCGCATGCAACTTCCAGCAGATTTGTTGGTACTTAGCAATTAAATTCATTTGAATTATCATTATTAGCAGGACTGTGCAGCTATAACGCCTGCCAACTCCATGTTTTAATTTTCACTACTGGCTTCATGCTCATCCTAACTCTTGCTGCTCGCAGGACCAAGTGAGATGCTATGCTTTGGCAGTTTATAACCCAGCATAACAAAATCTTAAAAGCATGAAATCCTAGACTCATTCCCTACATCTGACCCAATGAATCATGTCATTATAGCAGGGATTACAAAGGTTGACCAGGCCAACTTCATACATTTCAGGGCATTGCATCAACTCTCCCAGCTTGTGAGATCATTAAAGGATAAAAGATTAGGAAATATGTATCTTACCTCCTTTTTAGTTGTTTTCTGTAGTCTAGTTTTCAAATAACTAGGTAATTCTCTGTATGTATCAGAACTTTTCCCAAAAACATAAAGAAAATAACTTAAGAAAACTGGTATTTAGTCATTTGGTTTCTTTACAAGAGGTAACAAAACTCATGATGCTTCCAGCCAAATCAAGACATTTAGCAACACTGGAAATGATGGAAAAAGTTATTGCAACTAAATTTGCAATGCATTTACCAATTCCCTGGCCTAACTTCTCATCGCTCTCAGCAGCATGCCAGCACAACTTTGTGTAACTCCCAGAATAAAATCCATAGAATCCTCTTTGCTTTTCTTTCTTTGCTCTGTGCTCCCCAACACCTGAGAGGAGCTGAATTCTCTTGTGTGAATCTGCCAGTCCGGGCTGTGGCTGTTCCTGATACTCACTGGCTTAGATGTGACCTTCAAACGTGCGTAACGTTCGCAGTCCTTGCTGGAATTGGACCACTGGGAGCACAGTAACCCTAAAAATCAGACTGCACATATCTCAATGGACAGACCCTGAAAGAAAGATGCCTGAAATGAAAGGCCACTGTTGAATACATTTAGTCCTAAGAGATTTGCTTTGTTCAAATGTAGCAAGTGATGTTAGAAACAAAATAAAATCTGCTTACTCATAGAAATATAAAGCCATCCTTTACTATCAATAAAATAAAAGCAAAGGTAGAAAATTTAAATGCACAAAGAAAAGACTGTAGGACTCAATGAATAATTAATTCATATTACAATTTTCTTCCTGTTTTTCAACATATCTAGATAAAGAAAGGTATTCCCATTTCAGCTGCTTTCTTCTGATTAAATAGAAGGGTTATTCGATCAAAAAGGAACAGCAGGAATTTATTAGAAGAGGTAGCTCTTAATTTAAAACAAGTTGGCCTTTGAGTTTGCAGATTGAAGACTAGTTATGTCTCTATTGTATCTCAGTTTTGAGATGCTTGTCACAGTTGGTATCTACTTCACCTGGTTCTGTCTATCTGAAACTGAAGAGAACAGCGTGTCTGTGATAATTATTCTTTTATACCACTCCTTTTATTCTGCAGGAATGGCAATAAGATAGTGATGCCTCATAAAGCCAGAATCAAAACTCAATAGCCTTGGTGACTATGAAGCAGGTATCCTTTATTGCAGCGCTGGGCACACAGGGGATCGCTCCTCCAAATGTGTGTGCCCATTAAAGCCAAATTTCTCATATTTATACAGATTAACTATACATATTCATTATAATTTCCAAGAAAAGGCAGGGTTATGCAAATTATTTCCAGGAAGTCATTTACATTAACTCCTCCCAGATGGAGCATGCTCAGTGACACTCAGGGGGTCTTCTGGTGGTCTTCAGGGATGAAGGCTGGACGTCTTCCTCTCTCTCCGTGCATGCTCTTTACGTTTCTTCTCCATACTTATCTGGGCTCCCAACACCTGCACCAACTAGTTAGTTTTTCACTGGAAACAAGATACACTCTGTCTTTTAATTGGTCATTAGTCTCATTATTTACGACTCCTCTATCTCCTACTTCCTTTAGTTTCAAGGCTGTTGCACTATTATGGTTAAGTTTTGTAGCCGCTTTCATGAAACAGCCTATGTGATTACAGCCAAATTCTGCTAAAATTCAAAACTAATCTATTCCTAAAAACACACCAATTCTTACTTCTTTATCTTCAAGGCTGTTACTGTTGCATTGTTATGGTTAAGTTTTGCATCTGCTCTCACAAGCAGCTTACACAGTTACAGCTTTCTCTTAAACTAGTCTATTCTTAAAACTATGAAAATTCTTCTATTAAAGTTATATTAATTGCCTCTTAAGCTACACCTATATGAATCTATTCAGCATGATTACTTTTCACTGAATCAATAGCAGGATGAACAATGTACAATGTTCCGCTCCAGATAATATCATCAGAGCTTCACCCTACTGCTGTTGCTTTTCCCTAGACTTTCCCTCTAGCCATGCTAGCAATTCTCCTCCACACTTCATGGTACATCACTCTGCTAGACCACTAATGGCACTGTTTTTACCAGCCAGGAAGCAGGTCCTGGTTTTGTGTCTCATGCAAGGAGTCAGTCAGCTCAGTGTCCTGGGCTGAAGTCACACACACAGTAGGATGACTCATTTAATGCAGTATGTTTAAGTGCTCTTCAGGGCTGGCAACTGGAGCTCCAAGCATGCAATAGACTGATAGGGAATGGATTACAGGACTTCTTACACAAATAGAGACACCTGCCTGTGCTCCTTCGGTGACAGAATCAGTGATCAAATGGCCAAAGGGATCTGTCAGTGATAACTCAGCACAGGCAATCTCTTAACAGTATTTGGATCTGTGCAAGTTGTACCTACATGCTGTCCCTGGTTTCTGCTGTGTGGTTCAGCCAAGATCCCTCTTGTACTCAGTCACTACAGGGAGAGTTTTCTTTTGACTTTGTCAATTGTTGGAAGTTGCTGCCATTCCTGAGAGTACCTAACACCAGGGCTGGTTGGGCAGGTGGCAGCCTGATGGAGGTTTTCACTAAAGCACATCTCAGTGAGAATATGTGCAGTATGTCTGAACCCATCTCCTCCTTGTTGAAATTCAGCTCTCATGACCCCAGCGTGTGGTCAGTACAGAGCTCAGAGCAGAACCTACTGCTGAGGATGTCATCTCTCAACCTTCACATGTTTTGAGGTTGGACTGTTGGTAGGAGAAAAGAATAAGTGCATTTCTCTAATTCTCTTTAATTAGAACAAAATGCAGGAAAGTGTTTCCTCTTCTGCCCAATCCTGTACAACATTAAGAATTTTCTAGAGTATTCCATGTGTAAAAATAGACTTCCATTAAACATTATTTACATTTCTCATTTTTGCATCAGTTAATGCAAAAATGCTATGATGCACAGAGAAGGTATTGAAAAGAAGTCTTGTCAAAGGAGGTTTTAGAAATATGCAAAGAAGGTATTTATTGTTTTTTTAATGTGGAATCATTGGATAAACTTTCTGAATATATCAGTTGAAAAGCAGCATGTCTGAAATCTATTAGCACATTAATATGCAGAAAGGCCAGTTTAGAAAATGTCTTCTCTTTTATGCAAAAAAATTTGAATGCATTTCCCATTGCAGATACATAACAGTGTTACCAGTTTCCATTGTTTTCCATTTCCAAGACATTATAATGTGTATTTCAGCTTTGTTGACTTCAAAATAACTGATATCAGGCAAAGACCTCAGATACATACAGAGAAAACTGAAATCCACTCAAAACTTTCTTTGCTTTGTAAGAGGTTTATTGTCACTGGAAGGTGAAGATAGGAGAGCCTGGCTGCCAAATGTAGTACTTCTGTATGAGTCCATGGGCAAAGAAAATATTTGATTGTATTTAGTTGCATTCATAAAATGCAGGACATTTTAGCCAAAATGTCTCTCAGTGGTGTGTTTCATTCCAGAGGCAGCTCATAGCTTTTCAGCAGTGTCAGCAAAAGTATGTTTTTGGACTCCATACATAAGACAAAGAGGCTTATGAATCACTTGGAACCTGCTTAATTAGTGATTCTGTTGCAGTGGTCGCCCAGGGCAGGTGGTATAGGAGCCAGGGACAGGCAAGTGTGAGGGCTGTCAGCAGCCTTGGGCATGACTCTTCTCCTGAGTCATCAGATCGTAACTCCATCTGCGGTGTGCATGCAAACTGGGTGAGAGCTGGGATCTTGTTGCGTGGGTCAGCGTGCTGAACTACTTGGGTGTGCTGAACGTCTTGCTTTGAGTCTCTAAGCCAGAGCAATCTGGGCAGTGTTTTTATTTTGCAGCTGTATTTTCCCATGCCCATGTGTCTGCTTGTGCCTATAGTCACCCTTAATATGAGCCTTAGAAAGGCAGCTCTGAACTAAGCCTGGGCAAGTCTCCATCAAAACCTGCATTTCTATATGCTCCTGCTTCACAGCTTCAGGCATAGCTACATTCTAAAGTCTACCAAGACAACCAAATATCCTGTTGACACTTTTTATTACTTGTGGCTATCAGTGCCTACAGTTTCATGGGGCTTACCATGATTTCCATGGAGTTTACCTGAAGGTTGCTCAGATTTAGCTGTTCTGTGGTATTTTTTGCCTAGGTTTCTTGTATAACTGCATTGATTGCTCTTCTAATAGACAACACCTTCTATGCATGCATAAAAGGACATCATACTTTGTTTGTTGGCAATTTGGTTGTAAGTTAAAGCCCCCCCAAGTACCAGGGCTGAAATATCTCGTGGGGGAATATACAGGTTCAGCATTGTGAAATGGTTCTTCTTTAAAGTAGTCAGCAACCTCTTATGTACCCTTCATACTCTGGTGTACAAACCCCAAACTCCCTTCCCCTTATGGTATGTTGTAAAGAGATGAAAAAAGAAATTGGCAGATATAATTTCCCTGTGATTGAATATACCTTGTCTTAGGCTCTTCATGCTATTAGGCTTGTGTTTTCTTAAGCTTAAATATGACAGGAAAGCCTTGAAGTGAATTCTGTTCGAGCCATGGAATTATTACCACTTTTTCAGGTTGAGTGAGAAAGTAAAAGTTTAATTAGCTTGTTGCTGGTCTGGGGCCTGTTTTACCTCTGTATTGCACATCTGAAGTCTTTGCAATGAAGTGGGAAGTAATAATAGCTCTGACTGACAGGAACTGAAGGACAATGAGATTACTTAGGAAATAAAGAGAGAACATGCAGATATAGGAAATTGGTTTATTATAACGACATAGAAATAAAATGAAATTTGGGGAAAAAAATTACAAATTGAGCGACCTCTGTAAAAACATCACTGAATAATGTTAGAATCTTCTCTCTTGAACTGAGGATAATGAAAACTCCCTCTGAAACGGAATGACTTATTTAATTGATACAATTAGGGTGCTCTTGAAAATGCAGGTGTAAAGACTGAATTATTTTTTCTTTACAGCAAATTAAATTTTGAAGGAATTAAAAGTTATTTTGCTATGACGTGTCATAACTTTGTGTACTGTCTTGCATCTGCTAAAGCAGCTGAAAAAGTAGCAAATCAGCTGCTGAAGAGTGTATCTCACAGATGAGGTAAACCTCCTTTTTGAGCTCAGAACTCTGCTGTGCACAAGGAAACTTCTTAATTTTTCTATCCCTAGGTCCTAAAATAAAAAGGTGCTAAAACTTTTGAGAAACTTACAGGATTTAGGCACTCAACTCCCTTGAAAATTCCAGCTCTAAAATCATACAATCAGCAGCATAACACTGAATCACTATGGAGTATGTATAACTTACACCAATGAACCTGTATTTACAATATGCAGAACGTGATAGTAGGAAACAGGAGTAGATACGTGGACTACTTTAACGTAATGAAAATACCCACAAGAGTAACACTTGGCTTTTCTACCCCATCTTGTGCTCACTAGTTGAAAAAGTAAACACTTAGCATCCCTGCTGTTCGTATTCACCTATGAACCTGCTTCACAGGTACCAACCAATTCCATAAATACCTGTCAAACTTAAGAGGGAATGATGTGTGCTGTATATAGTTGATGTGTGTGGATGTGTCAGGCATACTTTTTGTGAGCAACTGAAAGGCACAACACTTTCCAGCCTGCTGCTGGTACAGAAGCTGCTTACCACCCAAAGTGATTGTGTGAAGTCAGATTTAGTAACAAGCGGTCCCTGCATGTATCGTATCTCTGGCTGCAGTCATTCTTAGGGAAGGGAAAATTGTTGTCTTCTCAAATTAAGCTTGTGTATCTTTAGGCAGCATGCATATATAGCTTCCTACATTACAAGGCTTTTCTTTTTTTTTTTTTCTTCTCCAGAAATCATTTTGGAATAGTTATTCCCAAAGAAATATGGGAACCATAACTCACTGAGATCCTTCAAGAGTAGTTGAAACCAAACAACCCTGGAGTCCAGAGTCAGATAGGGTGCTATCTGAAAAAAAGAGTAGTACAACTCAGTTGAACTTGCTCTCCATTTCTGATCAGTTAGTTGTGTGCTACTGCTCAGTGCAGAATGCGTGCTTGTGGATGTAACTGGGCTGACAACAAAATCATGTCATATTCTCTTCCCCCGATTGTTGCAGTAGTTCACAGAAAGGCTTCCAGGGCTGCTCCTGGGTAATGGATAAAGCTGTTGGGCTGCAAATGGCAACCCCGTTGACAAGCTTCAATAAGATGCATGGTGTAAAAGAAAAAGGATGTGAGTTGTTTACAGTGGACTGAGTCACAAGAAGTCTGTCATTTTTCTAGTCAGTCATTCCAACACATGGCCCAAACTCCCTGGTTGTGTGGGAAGACTGGAGTTGGTTTAAATGGGCCTTGTAAACTGTTACTTCTAGTACAGGAGTTCAGTAAAACTGCATATCTTGCATAATAGTGCATTGCCTTCCTGCTGCTAATGCTTTGATGATATAATTGATTTAGCAGTTGAATTACAACATTAAAAGTAAATTAATAAAACTTTAATTATGAGCACTTTGTTGGTAACTGAATTTCTTAAACTAACAACTTGGCTAGGCCTGTATCAATTGACATAGTTCATTAACCCATATGAGAATCCGTATTAGTTATGCTTAGCTTACCTGAGCGTAAGAGGCAGGAGATCTTTCTCAGTATAAATAAATTATCAAATCACTATTTATAGTCAGTTAATTAAAGAGCAAATTACTGAAGCAGCGTAGATTTCCTACGTAATATAATGTAGTCTTACTAATACTGAGTAAGCAAAGGATCATCCCCATCACTTCCCTTTTCTCTGTCCTTGGTGACCCGTGAGTTCCTGAGGAATGGTATGAGGCCAAATTTCTCCCCTTTGAATCAATCCTGGTCCAGCAAGCATGCTTCTAAAGGCTTCTTGGCAGGCTGAATTGCTGCTCAACAGGAGCAAATATCTGCACTTTGTTTGGAATGGGCTGTAATTACAACAAATTTGTCCAACTTCTAAATCTCCTGACCTCCAGGAGAGCAGGCAAAGAAGAAACTTGTCTGTAATTGCTATGAAAACCTATAGCCTGAGATGTGTGATTTCTACCTTTAAGCAATACTAAAAAATCTGGAAGTCAGATAGGATTCATGAAAGGTGGGGTTTGCAAAATAAGTACTTTGGATCCAGATTAGAGTAAATTTGAATTAATTTTCTTGTAGCCCAATGGTGCAGCAGAACCTAATTGTGTGAGTACAGTATTCTGCAAATCAACTGAGGATTCCCTAGCAATGGCATCCCTAGCAAAAAAAAAAAAGACACCGAGGGTACCTGACATATTTCAAATACTATTCTAAAATACACTCATATTGTAGCTTTTTTTCACAGAATCACAGAATCTTAGGGGTTGGAAGGGACCTCAAGAGATCATCGGGTCCAACCCCCCTGCCAAAGCAGCTCCCGAGCTCATATTGCACAGACAGGTGTCCAGACGAGACTTGAATATCTCCAGAGAAGGAGACTCCACCACCCCCCTGGGCAGCCTGTCCCAGGGCTCTGTCACCCTCACTGGGAAAAAGTTCTTCCCCATGTTGGTGCGGAACTTCCTGTGCTCCAGTTTACAGCCACTGCCCCTTGTCCTGTCCCCACAGACCACTGAAAAGGGGCTGCCCAATTCCCCCTGCATCCCATGTCTAAGATATTTATAAACACTAATTAGGTCCCCCCTAAGTCTTCTTTTTTCCAGGCTGAACAGACCCAGCTCACTCTTTTTGTTGCTGTCCTGCAAGAGCAAGGTCACACATTGCATTGTGAATCAACAGATTATTCAAAACAATTTCCTCTGAATGTAAAGAACTTAGAATTTAGCTTATCAGTAGACATTAACATACTGTCTGTATGGGGGAAAGCAGTCAAAAAATAGGTATGTAACTTGATAAAAAATAGTCCCTTCTTGCACAAAAACAACCAACAAAACACAGCTGTGTCCCTACATGCAGACTAAAAATGAGCAGCTAAGTAACCATGAAACCAAAGCTCCCTCAGTGACGACCTGTATTGCCAAGACTCGCTGTCTAATCTGTGGGGGGAAAACCTGTGTGGAGTATATATGGATGAAGAGATCTCAAATGGCTGCATAGAGCTCTGACTTTCAGACTGCTGTCAGGCACTGTTCTGCTTACTCCCTTTTTGTGGTTAGTCAAAAGCAGAGCTAAATAGTGTAATATGTGACTATTTTTCCTGCTGCTTGGAAGGACTAGTCTTGTCCTCTACAAAAAGCCTGTGTCCTCAGGGATGTTAGAAGACTGGATTGAAGCTCTCAACATCAAATGAAGGTTGAAGAATAATAAATGGCAGTCGTCGTAGTCTTTGAATGTCTGGGATGTATTTGGAATATAAAATAAAGGAATATTCAGCATTCAGGCTTCAGGGTGCAGCTTTGAGGTAGCATTCAAGAGTTTTCAGTAAAAAAATAGATTATTCTTTTTTCTTATGTCACTGTAATCAGATCAGAATGGATTACAGCACCTTATCCCATGTGTTGATGTAGGTCATTACCCATTTGTTTACTGAGCACTTGTTAAATATGTGGGGAGCACAGCACATGGCTGTCTCCTGCCAGTAAGAGATTTGTTGAGGTCCTTCCACAGTACTTATGGCTTGGTCAGGATGTGTTGACTACCTCAGAAGAAGCACTTTAATATTAAAGTTTCAATAGCTGCCAATTTTATATGATTATTAAGGCTCTGAAGGTCTTACCAGAATAAGATAAGGGTTTTGACATGCATAATTCCATTTACTGTCTGAACCCTCTAGCAGGAGGAGCATAATCATTGCTTGTGTCTATTTAATGACTCTGCAGGAGGTAAGCTGGTGCCAAAAAGAATGCAATGCTCTTACTGCTGCCTCCTCCAAAGTGTAGCTCAATCCATAGCCACAGTCACCCTGGAATGGGTGGCCTCCAGAATACCATCACCTGCAGCTCCTGGCCTTGTGCAAAGGGACCCTAAGGGAGTTTGCTGGGCTTCCTCACTATGAGGGTGTGGTGAGGTTCTCAGCCTTTTAAAAAATCTTTAGTCATACTCATCCATTTCAGCCAGGTGTTAATGACCTGTTGTGATTTGCTGGCAGCTGGCAGGAAAATCGGAGGGACAGTGGCATTTTGCACTGAACAAAAATCTGCTCAAAACACTTCTGGAAGAAATTAAATAGGGAGGGGTCCTCAGACACCTTCAGAAAATCTCCTGATTTTCATAATCTCTCTCACTATGATCGAAGCACGTCACCAGCATAGAGGCTCCTGTAGGAAAGTGGAGCCATACACTCCCTTCAGCTGAGGGAGAGCACCACAGGTCTGGCATAGCATTAACATGAAGCAGTAGCTCCTGCTGGGGAGTGCTGGCTCTGTCTCACAGACTGGTAATACACTCCAAAGTACTGTGCATACCTCAAGTTAGGTACAATAATAAGTATCGTTATAGAAGTCAAGGCTTAAAGCAACTAGTTATTTGGAAATGCAAGCCTCAATTTTTGGGTGTCTGAAGAGGGTATTGATTGCTTGCAGCTAATTATGAAGACAATTTCATGACTTAGCAGAAATACAGATGTAAGGGCTTGCACAATCCTCTCTGCCAAGGCATAAGCACTACCCGGGGCAGTGATAGTGAGGCCAAAAGATGAGAGGTCCCTGAGAACTGGGGAGAACCCACTTGTTTCTTTGCAGGAAGTTCAGTTGCTTGTCTAGAAGTTGCCCAAGTCTTTTATGCATACCTGGAGTGACGTTCTCCATACTTGTCCTTCTGATCTCTAGCAGGAAAAAAATATTACACACAAAAATTTAGAATTACAAATGTTCCCATATTAAATGTAAGAAACTGTAAAATATCTTCTAGAAAAGGCAGTTATTGCTATGTCACTATATCATGGTCCTCTCAGTGTTCAGTCCACTTAATCATTGTTCATCAGAAAGACCTTAATTTACTCTGTGTTAATGATGTGCTCTAAAGAGACGTTGTGCTTCTTGGGTTGACTGAAATGTTCTGCAACTGGCTCTTCAAACCAGCTTGAATATTCACTGTGCAGCAGCTGTTACGAGAGGTATCGTCCTTTATAACCCAAGGTCAATAGATGTAAAAAGCTTCATGTTTTACCATTTTTATATACAGAAGTTCTGCAGAGAGATTCAGAGAAGCTGCAGCATTTACCTTTGTCCTTGGTTAACATTTCAGGCAGGAGTTCTTTGCAATTCCCTGCTGTATGCCAAATCCTAATTCACAGGAGGCAAATTGCAATTGCTGTATGTGTTTTCCTCACCATCCCTGAGCCTGGCCAGGCAGTGAGTGAAAGCCTTGGCAGAGGACACAGTCTGGGTTTTCCTGCTTTCCAGGAGAGGAGCTGGTCTCAGTTCAGCAGTTCACCAACCCCTTTGCTCATCAGCGCTTCCCCTAATGAGCCGCAGACAGAGAAGAGTCAGTGCAGCACCAGCAGCTGAGTTGAGACAGTGACTAGTTCAAGAGGCCGAGATGGGTGGATGATTATCAAGTGATGAGTGTGCGTGCATTTGGCAGTGTCCTCCATGAGCACAGTGTGACCCTGAGGCACTGCGGTGCCCAGGCCTTGGTGACCCTTCCCGGCCTTACACAGCACCTGGTGGGATCAGCACCGGTGTTGGCAGTCAGCTCGTGTTCCTGTGCCACCAGCGCTATGGCACAGCGTGTTAAGCAAACTGAAGATCCTGCGTGTCATTTTGAGGCATTTCGTAGGGTCAGGAAGGGTGAAGTCATGTGGTGGAACATGGTTGCCATGTGCTCTCTGGGCCAGTGAGTGTTTTCTAATTGACAGAAAACAGCAGTTAGAGGAGCTGTGTGAAATGGTCAGTAGCCTGGGGTTCGAGATGGATCCCTGTGGTGTTTGTGTTTCTGGTCTTAATTGACAGAGCAGAGACCCTGGTCTGAACCTCTGATGTCCAGGAGGAGCAGCTGGGTTGTTTTCAAACCCTTCCAGGCAAAAGCTTCATCAAACCTCTGTGGCCACCAGGCTTCCCGTTTAATCTAAGCTCAATGTTCCAGTGAAAGCACAGAGTCACTGGAAAATTCCTGACCATCTCTGAACTTACAGGGACACAACAGGTACAATTCATCCCCTGTTGCACAACCACATGTGCTTTACATATTTTTTACTGGGTGTGTGTATATTAGATGCTTTGCAATTTACTGGTGAGGCCAAATTAGCCTTTTAGTCCTTTGTAAAAAAAAAAAAAAATTTTAAGTGAAATTTAATTTTTTGGCATTTTAATATTTATTATTATGAATATTCAAATGTATTGTTTAATATTAATACTAATGTGTTAATATTTTGTATATGGTGCTTTTAATTTTTACATGCTGTTTTATTTTTGTATTTGGGAGTGGTTGGGGTTTTTTAAAATTTTTGGTATGAAATAGTGGGTCAGAATGTATCCACATTGTGTCAATGTCATCCAATTAAAACTGGCACAGGCCAGGTCTTCCACCACTGAGAAATGTAGGTATAATCTCAGCAGCAATGTTATCAGGAAAGCAATTAGAGATCCAAGGGGATTACATGAAAGTCTCCCAACAAAGTAACAATTTTAATCTGTTTGCTTTCCTTGTAGTCCATAGAGTGACTAAAAATTATCAGTCCAGCAGAAAAGATTTGGGGTTTGTGACATCAGACTGAGGAGACTTGGTGTCCTCTAATGCCCATAACTATTTGACTAAAATTTAACATTTTCTTTCCAGAGAGGTGGAAGCTAAAAATGAGTATCTAGTGCATTCAAGGATGGTGTGACTATGCATTAATGCATTGGTTAGGAACTTGCTTTTTTTCTCTCATTTCCTAAATGGCAGCGAGTGGGAGGGACACATTTGCGCTTTCCAGTATCTTTGTGCCATCTAGAAAGCCCAGTCTTACCAAGGAGGTCAGTGACTGTGTTAAGGTCCTAAGGCACAAGGGGGTGTTGTAGCTTTCCCAGAGATGTGTTTTGGTCCAGGAAACTGTAATTCCCATGACACTGGTTCCTAACCAGTGTAGGCTCTGCTTTCTTCATACTGGTGATTGACCATCCCACTTTCCCATCCCAGCTGAAACTATCTCCCTGTTCAGATTCTGAATTAATGTTACCAGGTTTTCCATGCCACTAGTAGTTAGTTTGTATTGCACCCACAGTTTTTTGCAGGTTCTCTGACAGTGAGAGCCTGGGGTTGCTCAGATGAGGCTGAAATCTGTACTGTCTGGGAGTTTGCCAAGGATCAAGAGCAAATATTGAGTGCCAGTCCCCTCAGTGCCTATTGTAACTGCATTGTAGTTTGTATTCTGAGTGGATGAGATAAACTATGTGCAAGTAGCTAGCAACAATCATAGTTCTATGACTCTACTGCTTCTTATATGTTATGAGGGTATAAGGTGAACTCCCTCCAGGGCTTCTCAAAGAATTTATAGAGAATGTATTATAAATTATCTGTTTTATGCTTCAGAACAATGAAAACTAACTGACAAAGTACAAAACCAACCAAACAAAACCCAACAACAACAAAAAAAAACCACCAAAACTGAGAAAGGACAGTCAGGGGCTCTGAACAGGGAAGTGGGTTTCTTAATAAAGAACTTTTCAACTAAGAAATAATTTTCTTTTACTGTAATTCCAATTGCTTAGACTGGAACCCTGTGGGGCCTGAGCTGTTACTTGGTATTAGTTATTCCAGTGCTTGAAAGCAGGTCTTCATGGTTGTGACTCAGAGGTTTACAAGCTATGTAATATTTATACCACATACATAAAAGAAACTACTTGTAGATAATTTCCAGCCCGTTCACATTAAATGCTTCTCTTCCAGCCAACCTGTGGCCAAAAGATTTTTGCTGACATTGAAAAGATTGTATTTAGCTTTGAGCTAAAAAAGCCATAAAAGAGTTAAAGTACTATTGGTTTCTTTCCAAGGTTTTCAAACATCAATTAAACTGAAAACAAGGCTATAAATTATGGTGACCTTTGCAATGACTTTTCATTTCTGGGATAGAGATGTGATGGTGGGAAAGCACTTTTAATAATAATAATAATAAAAAATATTAATAAGTTCCTCAGGAGCCACCAAGCAAAGTGTAAATTGCTTTCTGCCTGGGATCAAATTTTCATGTAAGCTACTGTATCATGGAAATTTTCAGTCTTGTTAAAATTCAGATGACCTAAAAATAATCCTACCCCTTCACCTCTGTACATTTTGTCATCTCAGCTGACAAATGTGATTTTTCTACATTTAATCATGATTTTATAATGACTTCTACTCAAAATACAGCCTGTTGTTTTTCCCTTGTTGGCCTGTAAAATGTATATGGAGTAGTGGGTTTATTTGTTCATCTAAGAATTTGCTAAAATGTAACCACCACAAAAAGAATGTTTTGGGCTGAATAGTGGCACCTTTATTTAATGGAATTTGCTTGCTTATGGCTTTTCAATTAGTTTTTTTAGAAGAAACACTTCAAGAAATGCAACATGCAACCAGGATAAATTTTCAAACCATAGTTCTGTAAACTGAAGATTTTCATTTGTTCATGAGACAGCTGCATCTTTTTTGACTGTAGCATCACCATGCTATTTCATGAGCATGATTAAAATTTCCCCCAAAGAACCATTCCTTTGTTGGGAAGGCAAGTGAATTCTCCATGGCCCTTTGACTCTTGACTTCAAAGACATCAGTAACAACCACTGAAAATGTGTTACCTTTGTGCTAGTTACATAGTTGCTAGAAATAGTGTGGAGAGCAGCCAGTGTCCCATACATATAACCGGTCCCTGAGTTCTCCACACAGCTGATCTGTGCTAGGCACTGAAGTCTGGCCCTGAGGTGAAGAGCTTCAGATCCTATAGCTATTTCTTCATTTCCCTGATTGCCAAGGACATGCTGAGAAAGCTGTGTTTATGATCTTTTGAAAGCCTTAGATATCAGGTGACAGTGAGCTTCTACCTAATCCTTGTTCATCCTTGTATATGCAATAGCTTCATCTAATTTAGATAGAAGAACAAAAAAAAAAACCAAAATTCCCTCAGGCTGGCTCTTTTTCCTCAATGTTACTTTTCAACTAATGGTGGAAGATGAGGAGATCCTCAGCCCATACTTTAACCACTGAACTACTTTTCATCCGTGAAATTTTAGCCAGGATGAAGAATTGTTTCCTCACTGAAATGACTGTTTATCACGGTTCTGTGAAGCTCACTGCTTTTCAGTAGCTCAGAGACAAAAGATGCAAATGGCATAAGAAGCCTGAGTTTTAGTATTTGTTCATCTGTCTTTTGAGTTTCCTTTAATTTGATGCCATCTGACTACAAAGACAGTTTCACCATTCTTCTGGCAGGTAAACAAGAAAGCAGGGAAATATTCCTAACTGTCCATCCATGGTAAGCAATACAAAGAGAAAAGAACTATCAAGCCCAGCTTCCTCTGGGTTAGACGAGAGGATTCAGAAGGCCCAAAGCAATAAGTCCTTTTCTGTATTTTAACTCCTGCTGTTGAGATGCTGCTTTATGCTGTGGAGGCCTACTTTGGTGTTTGTATGTCATTCACAGTTCCCCAAGGGGAAGCTCACAGGGTGGCTCCATCCAGATGGGCCTGCCAAGTAATCCTGGCTGCTCAGCAGGGTGCCACCTTCTGTGGAGTGACAAGGGCCTAAAGAGATGAAGAGAGAAAGCAGCATGAGTCCATCCCAGGAGGTGAAGATGCAAGTCCTTTTCTCTGTATAAATTGTCCTTGAAGGGAAAGTGCAGGTAAAGCTGTACCATAAAGCAGATGTTCAGATCAAGGTGTCAGCTGAAGCACTGCTTTTTCTAAGGTCAGTTTTAACTGTTGACACAGCCCAAAGGTGCATGTAGCTGTCAATTGTTTCTTTTGAAAATTCGTTCTGCTTTAATAAATTGGAGAAATTCCTTGTTCCAGCAAAGTCTGGATATATCATATGGCTCAAATGTCAGACATCAGCAAATCCTAAAGCTGTGGGCGTGACCCCTGTCCATGTCCTGTTGAGAAACCTACCTGCTTTCAGGGTTAGGTTGCCCAAGAGTTTGGTATTTTCTCTAACAGGACCAAAAGTGTAAGTTCCACTTGCTTGTAACATGTTATTGTTGGATTTAAGAGCTCTTTTCAGCAAAAGTAATGGAGATTTAGTATGGTTCCTGGTGTTCTTAGTTGTGTTTTGGAGATCATTCAAGTAGTAAAGTTCTAACTTTCTGTATGTTCTGTTGGTGAGGCTCAGTTAAGCATTTGAGCCTTTATCACCAATCCAAGTGGAAGTGCTGTTCCTGTTTTTGTGTGACAACAGGGTTAAAGGCATATATGGCATAAGGTCATTGTTTTGTCAAACTGCTATGGACCTGTTTTTTGTGTTAGCATGGAATATGTCACCAGATTTTGCTTGCAATGAAACATGTCCAGAAGGTATTGGGATGAGTTGTTGTGGTCAGCCTTTTTTCTTTTTTTAAGTGTCTGCAGCACTATATATCATGAACTCCTTGACAATTATCAGCATGAAACTCCACCTATCAATAGTATTCTCATCAGTTTTCATTAAAGTTTCACACACATCCAGCATTTCTAAAGCGAGCATGAAGGTTTTGCAATTGGATATGGCAGCGGGAATACTCAAGAAAGAACAACCTAAAGAACTCTAATAAGTGGCAGAAGTCAAATGGAGATTATACCTTGTATTTATATAGCACCTTTTAACCTAGAGTGTTCCTGAGAGTAAGTCAATTTATTGGAATGCTCTGTTCACCGCTGCTTCTATGTCGTAAGTCACACCAGCTGGTTATCAGTGCTTAGCCCTGCTGTGCGGTAACCAAAGTGAGAGAATGGAGCTGGGCTTCCCATGTTTGAGGACCCTGCCAGACTTTCTAGCCAAAGACTAGTGTAACTGTGGAATATGCTGAAAAAGTGGACTGGAAACAAGGTGGACTAGTAGGGCTAATGCTATTGTACTCTGCTGACTGCTGGGAGGGACATGAAGAATTTTATATCACTTGTGGAGCTGTTGGCATTGCCTCTTTTGATACAGATTTTTCTCATGCAATCCCATGCTCTGACATGCTGGCTTGATGTATCATCTCAATAATGTGGGAAGACTGGGGAAATTCAGTGAAACAGCTATATTTTAGTACTGTGACTGTCAAGGGAAGGATGTCAGTCATGGGCTGGAAAAAGCAAACACTGTCTTATTACTACATTAAGACTAAATTCTACATTAAGTCTAAATTAAGACTAAAATTCGTAATTATAGAATCATTTAGGTTGGAGAAAGATCTTTAAGATCACCAAGTCCAACTGTAAGCCTAACACTGCCAAGTCCACCAGTAATGTCCCTGTGTGAAGACCTGTGCCTCCATTTTCAGGCACTTCACTCCCCTGAAGAGTCAAGCATTTAACCTCTGTTGAGCACAAGTGTAAATCTCATTGCATTTCACAGTGGAGAACCATTTCCCCACATTCCAGCAGCAAAGTAGAGATGAAGAGAAAGAAACAACAGTGAAACTTCAGTTACTGTCTGAGGAGATCTGCCATACCAATGACACAATTAAAATGACACCTTTAAATTAAAAGTTCATACACTTACAAGGCATGAATTTCGGAGATTGCTGTGGCTATGAAGAAAGATTTAAAACTGGTCATCTAAATGTTTTGATTATTGGATCTGCTGATGCACTGTTTCATGAGATGACAGCTCTTCTACAAGTGGATTGAATCACTTTCCACTTAGAAGAGATCACAGGGGCATCCTATTGAACTGACTGGTCATCTGACATAGGGGATATTTAATTTTGTAGCAGTAGCAGTGATTTCAAGTCACATTGATTGCAAGTGGAGATAAAAAAAATTTTGAGATAGGATAGACATCTAAATGAAGGTAACTGGTAATTTTTTCACATTTATGTTATTATGCTTGGCATCACTGTTGTCAGAACCATCATTTTTAGAGTCTAAACAAAGAGATTAAGGATTGAATTTGTAAGTAAGGCTGCTTTCTGTGTTGGTCTCATCTTGGCACAGTCAGAGCACGTTGACACAGCTGTGTTAGGAGACAGCAATGGTAGCACTGGTTTACATCTGCTTGATGACTAGTAGCATCTGTTTGATGATTAACTAAAGGATTTCAGCCGTTAGAAGCTGTCAATCCAACACTTTTGATAAGCGCTAAAATAAAACTGTGCTACCAGGAACTGCTCATTTTCCCCCTCCCTCCCCGCTTTTGATTTCCTTGACTCTCTGTGTCCTTGCCGATATCTACTAGCAAGGCTAATGCATTATAAACTCTGAAAAGTGAAGCAAGTGGCTGTCATTTTTTTTTGCACAACAGATGTTCCTGATCAGGAATCAGACAAAAGATCTCATCACTCTTCCTCTGAGCAATTTAATTTGTCTGTTCCATGGCACACCAGCCACCTTCTGTCTAGTGAGTGACGTGCCCAAGTCCTACTACATTTTAGGATCAGTTCCTTTAATCTTATGGAATTATTAGGGGTTTTTTTTTCTTTACCAGAGCAAAGAGAGTGGAAAAAAAGGAAATTGCTTCATTGCTTACGGTGTCACCAATAATGTGTCATAATGAAAAGTAGCCAAAGCCTACTTCAAAAATAGGAAACCCAAGTACTACATTTCAAGAGGTCTAGAAAGTACTCTAGGAACACTTTTTTTAAGAAATAGCAATTTGGATTTGTTGGTGTTTCTTTAGCAGTTGTAAGGCTCAGAGGGATAAGCAGTGCAAAATCCATCAGATTCTCATAATGCAACGCAGCCAGGTGGAAAAATTGATATATTTTTAAGAAAAGTTTTTTGCTGTGGATCCATTTCTCCACTCCTTAATCATGCAAGGTGTCCAAAATGAGTAATTACTGGGGGGTTTGCTTGCTTTTCCATTTAGTTTGATAAAATTGTATTGCTCTGCTGCTATTTTGTAGTGATGGATGGGTACTACTGGAGATGTAAATTCTATAGTTATTCTATAGCTAATTTCCCAGTTATAAGCCCAACACAAAAGACAGTTTTGCCCATGCAAAGGTCCTGGCGCTGCCACCTGCCTGATCTAGTACACCCAATGGGGCCATCATTGCTCACCCTGCAGAGGAGGCTGCAGATTGTACCTCGTGTTATTACCAGTATCTGCCAAAAACTTGCCTGGAGGGAGAGGCAAGAGAAATTTGCCTTATTTTGTGTATGTAGCCAACCCTCCACAGAAATGGCAGCTGCCGCTACCCCATTTGTTACTACACATGGTAGTTTCTGTGGCCACAGTCACAGCTGTCAGTTCTGATAAATGACCAAGCTCTATTTGACGAACTCCTTGTAGTCTGTCACCTGTAGAAAGAGAAACCGCTCACAGGACCTCTCTTCCATTTGGCAGGTTGACAGGACAGAAGTGATTCGAACCTGTATAAATCCTGTGTTCTCCAAGCTGTTCACGGTGGACTTCTATTTTGAAGAAGTGCAGCGGTTGCGATTTGAAGTTCATGACATTAGCAGCAATCACAATGGACTGAAGGAAGCAGATTTTCTTGGTGGCATGGAGTGCACTCTTGGACAGGTAGGTATTGCTGCCATTCCTCCCTCTTGTCACTCATCATTTGTGTGTATATGAAATATATCACTTTATTAAATGACTGACTGATGGGCGAGATTTGTCATTCGTGACAAATTTCTTAATCGGTGCTTTGAACAGGATAATTAAAAACTTCTGCTGGTCTGATTTACTGTTGCAGTATAACTTCAAGTCAGCCAGTGCTACATGAAACTGAGCATCAGTGATTGGCCTTGTATGGTAAGAGCCCAGGTTCGTTACACTGCTTATGGGAAATAGACTGATTTGGGAGAAAATTGCTGTTCCTGATGTTATATGTTATTTAAAGCAAGTTCTAAGTCAGAGAAACGTTTACAAATATACTTTATTCACATAGGGTAGTGCCTGATGATGTGACAAATAGAGAGATAGGGTTGGATTCATTTCCCTAACTCTCAGTCATCCAAAAGGTAGCTGTCTGGACTAAGTTACCCTTCTGATTTTCATCCTTAGTTCAGTGGAGAGAAAGACAGTTCTAGCAGTTGACTCATTCCCATCATAAATTTGGATAAATTGCCTTCAGGAGATACCTGTCTGTCTCCATCAGTCATCAGGAGAGTCTAGACAGCTGGTTCAGAGTAGATACCTAACTTCTTAGATGACTAAATTTAAGGGAGAGGAGTCCTACCCACAGGATCAATATCTAGTGGTCATCAGAGTCAGGTCTACAGCAAATTCCTCTATCACTGACTGGCAGCACACTACAGTATCCCAGGTATCACAGTTTATTTCTAACTAGCAGACTTTTCGTTACACAGCATCTTGTAACACCAATCTTGGCTCTGTCCACATGGCAATGCAAAGGATGGTCTCAGTTTCACTGAGCTGAGAGTAAATTTGTTCTCCGCTCTGTGGTCTGGGGTAGCTTGTGTGGCCAGAGCAAGCAGTGCTCTTGCTTAGGTTATGCACTGCAGCACTCCCACATAAGTTTGTAGCCTGAACGCGGTAGCTTGGTATGGAAGATACTGCCAAGCTTTTGCTTCCTATTTTCTCACCTTTTGTTTTTGTTCCCTCAGCCTTGCACATAAATCCCTCTGGTTTTTTTGTCCCAAAGCCATCGGGCCAAACATGCTGAAGGAGGGAAAAGTCCTCTCAGCAAGAGAATTAATATGAAATATATGTATTTACTACCTTTAAGACTCAGCATGAAGGTGTTGGCATTTAGTGCCTTTACAGTGCACAATGAAGCCTTTTCTTTCTGACAGCCTTTTTGCGGCCTTCACCAATGAAAATAAGCTATCCTATAACACCAAAAACAGAAACAAAGAAAGAAGTTATTACGATGTTCTTCTCACTTAATTGGCTTGAAAATGAAGGTGGGGAAATGTCATTGCTGCTGCCTGTAGCATAAAAGTCTTTATAATGATTTGATCTCTATAAATAGCACACAGCTGGCTTGGCTGCAGTCTAATTTTAATGGTAACCAAGAAAAAGTAATAACAGTGTGAAATTTGTTCACAGTAATGTAGCCTTGAGACTTTTTTGGTGAGTTCCCTCCCCCCTTTTCTAGTTTTTTAACTTTACGTAATTCCTCAGCTGAATTAAAACACCAAAATGTCACCCAAGCAAAGCCATTATGAGGAGTCCAGTGCTGAAAATCCTGCAGCACGGGCTGTGCATATGTAGCTTACACTCATGCCTAGCTGTTTAGTGTAATTACTGTATTTTTCAATGATGATAATAAGAGTTGTGGCTTCTCTTGAGATAATTTTAGCATGCATTTGTTGCTTGACATCTTTTTTAATGCCTGGATAAAACATGATTTTGTGTTAAGAGTCTGTGCCCGCCCATCAATTCACTTTCCCACCGCAAGTAGGTTTTATCTGAGACATCCAGGCAAGCTCCAGATTTTTAGGCATAGCCTGAAAGATTGATTTCCTCCCCGCCGCCCATAAATGTGCCAACTTCTGTTGCTCTCTTCTATGTAATAGTTGCTCTTGAAGAGATTCACTGCTACCTGTACCTTTTTGTAGATCCTAATTTAGATGTGTAGTAAACCTGCATTTTTGCCTGAATCGTGTAATACTCCAAACTAAAAATTAATAGGAATAATAAATACTGGGAGAAGCAGCGTGATTATTCAGTAAGCTGACAGAGAGAAGTTTCTCTTTCCTCTAATCTAAATCTTAACATGCAGCTGATCCAGTAGATACAAGCTAATTGAGGATTGGGGTCTTGGATGAGAACGATGGTGAAATAAATTCTTTGGGAAGGTGTCATTACTAATAGACTCCTAAATGCTGTAATAAATCTGTGTCCCAAGCGAGGGATAAGAGTAGTGACTTGTAGGCTGTTAGATCCTGGACATACACAGTCTTGTGACATCCCAGGGGATTTTCAGCAGGACTTATTTGTACTGCTCTTGCCAGGACAAGCCAGTTCTGTGCCTCTACTGGTAAATACTGTGGTTTGCAGCATCCTGGCATGAAGTCAGTTATACCCGAATACAAAGACTGTAAACATCAATGGGCATTTCATATGCCACAACGTTTAAACAGTAGAACAAATATTTGTGGATAGATACTTGCTGAATGTAATTAAGAAAAAGTCAATGTGCTAGATAGAGACATTTCCTTAAAGTGGTTTGTTTTGCCTGTCATGTTCAAGAGTTGCCCTTTCAAATAAAACAACAGCAGATTATCTTTTTGAAGGGTTTGAGGAGGAGCGTTAGTGCAGGGTTTGGGTTGGGGGATGGGTGGGGGGAGGTGTTTGCTGTGCTTTTAAGTACTATAAGTCAGTTCCACTCATTTTACATTCCATCTTATCAGCTTCTTCAGTGTCCCAGTAGTGTGCTGAACTGCAGGATGCTGACAAATATGTACTGTATGCTAGTCAGATCTAGAAAGTTCTAAAATACTAGAGAAGGTACTAAAGTTGAAACTTCAAACAAATTTTCCTCAATTAGTAGCATAATCTTAAAATACACTTTGCAGTTATGTTTGTTTATAAAGTGGAGTTTCTTAAGGAACTTTACATCAGGAGAATGTTCCATACTCCAACCAATTAAGCTGTCCATGGTGTATTACTTAAAGTCACATTGCTAAGTGGTAGGTTAAGGTGCATAATTAAAAACTATGCATTTTTAAAAGAGGTTTTTCTCTTTTGTTTTGTTTTAATTTTGCAGTTAATTTCTAAGCAGCTGCACAATATTAATATCTAATAATAACATTTTTAGCAGTTAAGTTGGGCAGTCTTACAGTACCTACTTAAGCAAAGATACTGTACTGTGATGTGCTGGTAGCCTCTCAATGATTATTTTGAATTTGAAGCATTTTCAAGAAATTATAGGACACTTTTTTTTCTTTTTTTTTTCCTGGAACAATGTTGTTCTCTAAAATGCAACAAAGCATGAAATGTCCTTTATCCAGACACGTTTGTGAACGAAGTTGTTTGGGCTTTACCTTTGCTTTTGGTTTAGGCTTAGGAATACACCTATAGAAAGAGCAAATGAACAATCTCTGAGTTAATATTTCTAGGTTTTACCCTGATTTTAGGTATCTGTGCACGGAATTCCTACCTGGAAGACATTTCTCATTCAAATTTGAACACTCAACCTGCTAGTTCCAACAAAATCTGTTAATTCTTGAGGTGAAGGCTAAGCTTGGATAATTTAATCTCACGTGAAGTAAGTTTGAGGAAGATATGATTGAGAGCTGTCTGAGTCTGAAAGTGTAGACTAAGCAGACAAAATAGTGAGTGTGTTTCAATTGAGCTTGATGAAAAGCTGAAATTGGAGGGAAAGTTTAGTCCAATTTACTTGCAATGCCACACAAGGAGGTAGCACAGGTATTTGGGAGTGTGTCCAAATCATAAAGTAATTTATTCAGAAGGGATCTCAGGTGTTTCTAGTTCAATCTGCTATTCAAAATAGATTAGAGCAGGATGCTCAGTGGCTTGTCCAGTCTTGTTTTGAGTGTCTCCAAGGATGGAGATCTCACAGCCGTTCTGGGCTTTGTCCCAGAGCTTTGCCCACCCCCACAGTAGCACTGGTTTTCCGACCCTGGGGTTTGCCTGCCCCAGGCCAAACGAGAGAAAAGCATAGCTAGAATGATCCCTCACTCCTACATTTACCAATACTTTCAGGAGCCTTCAACTGGCAAAAGAACATCTGAAGTGGCAAATCAAAAGTAAACTTAGCTATAGATGGTCTTGCTCTGGAGGGAGTAAGAGTGGGTTTCTTGAGCTGCTGCACTAGGTAACAGCTCTCATCTCTTGGAGTGTGAGTGTTGGGGCAGAGCACTGGTTCGGCAACTCTGCTTTCCCCTACAACAGAAATAGCTTGAGATTCTCTGCATCTGCCCCCTAGTCATATAGCTCTTTGATTCACTCTAAATATTTGCTGTTCTTCACAGAGGCACCTGTGTATCTTTGCAGTGATAAGCAGTGAAATCGCAGGCAATGAAAATCAGAAGCAGTAATATTTTAACTGCCTTTTGGTGCATCACTGCATAAAGGTAGCCCCTTACTTTCACACAGGTTCTTTAGGTGCTGTGAATCAGTTCATGCTTGGTTGTGGTGTTACAGATATTGTCTGTAAGGAGAGGAAATTCTTCCCCATCTTTTTCCCCTTTGTTTTTCTTTTTACTTCCTGTCTGCAGGAAAAATATTCAAGCATTCACCAAGACTAATTCCAACTGAATCCGGATCTAATCACTGAAGCTTTTGTATTTCTGTTGCTTCTTGATTGCTCACAAAATCTGGGATTGTTATTTTTGAGAAGCAGGTGCTAGAATTATTATTTTTTTAATTTAGTGGTTTGGGCAGGTTCTGTCCATCAAACAATAAAAAATTAAATCCAATTAAAAAAAATAAATCTGGACAAAAAAAATAAAGATGGACAAATGCTCTCAGAAATGTGTAGCCTAATTTTCATGGTATTCAGTTAGGATGGCAAACCTCAAAGTTCTTTTCTGTTTATGTGTTAGTGCATTCGTATGTTCTGAGCCTCTCTACAGCTCTCTTACTGGAATTGTTTTGGTTTATATTCCATAAACTTTATAAATCATTGAAATTCCATCATTTAGTACAATAAGGGATCAAACTTTCTAATAGTGAAAGTTGACTTCTTGACTACAGAGGAACTGAGTATCAGGCTTTTTTCCTCTGAAATTTCCCCCAGGAGTCTCAGCCGGATCTTTAAGAACTCACAAAAATTATTTCAGTGAATAATCATTTTCTGACAAGAACTAAACAAACTACCTTGCCAAGACATTCTTGATTACCACTCAGCTGTGCCTGCACCTTGACTAAATTATACGAACCAGTTTGTTAAATGCTGTGAACCATCCCAGCTCTGCAGTGTGAGGAGCAGCCTTTGTACTTTTTCTTTCATTACTTACCACAGCTGGTCTTTGCCATTTTCAAATTTTCACTTGCATGCCTTCTTTGGTTATTTTTTTTTTCTTTTTCATTTACAGAAGTGTTAAAATATTGTTACAGTTCACAGCACCCTTATTTGCTCAACTAGTAGCACGAGCAAAGAAAACTGCAGAGATGCATATCCCACCAAGAACCTTTTCAAGTATTGTTTAGAGAGGTAATATTTCCTATACATGCATTTGTGTACAAATTATATTTAAAGTCTCAGTAACAAGTATTGCTGTTTCTTGTGTCCTTTCAATAACATATGCCATTAGCTATGCCATTATGCACTTAAAAATGCAGACTGATTATTAGTTCAGTTTCAGCCATTGCAATTCCCCTTGCTCTTCAACTAGAGGAAGGCTAAAAGAGCTGAATGCACCTGAATTGATTAACTTGAAATAGTCTGTATGAGTGTGTTTGTTTAATAGACTGTTGACTGCTGCTGTGGTGCAGAAGACAGAGTATCCTTTTTTTTCCAAGGTATTTGAATTCTTAAAGCTCATTAGATGTCTGGATGCCTCCTTAGGTATCTAAATACCTTTAAGTACTTGGCCTTTGATCTCTTCCAAATGAAGTTGCTCGATTAATTAGTGGGATGAATAATGTACTTTATTAGATATGAATGTCATTTTCTACCAGAGCTGACTCAGAGCACGAGCAAATCAACATGGCGCTCTTCCCTAACTTTAGCTAACCATTTAAACACCTCAGTTAGCCCCAGGAAGCTCTTGGTTTGCCACTGCAGCATGGGCCCTGAAGCTGTAAGATTTTTCAGTTCTAGATTAATCTTGCCAGTCAAAGTTAATGGAATTACTTGTACAGTTTGTACTGCTTTGTTTTTACATACTTTATCTTTTTTGTATGAATTACTGTTAGCAGTCTTTAGAAAAGCAATTTAAAATTTAGTTTGCTATTATAATGAGTTATTATTATGACTAATTACAAAAGGGCTGCAACACTACTTACTAATTAAATTCAAAGACCTTTTATGCTATTGATAAGCTATTTCCCGTAATAATGTCTTTGCTTCTTATGATAGGGATATCTTTTTTCCTCAGTGTTCTCTTTTGATTGACTATTTTCAGGTACAGATCTTTAACAAAGACAGAAGAGATGTAATTCAACTGTAAATAGACTGTGAGCTGATCAGTGCTGTAGGGAACAAAAGAAATCCTGAAGAGTGGGGAGTATAGTACAGAAAGCATCATGTGTCCCTAGAGGATGATTATAGCAATCAAACTGGCACTCTCAAGAAGAAAGGAGTTCTGTGAGCAGTTAGGCAAAATTAAATTTCATTATGGACATATACATTTGAACTTGGACTGTTGCAGGGATTTCTTGGTATTTGTGACAGGGTGAACTCCTTCCCCCAAATGTTGTTCGGTTTTTTTTTTGCATGAGAGTGTAGTAACGTCGCTTGCTTCTACCTGCAGTTGGGTCCCTTTTCATGTTGAAATGTATCATGCTTTGTGCATTTTTTATCATCTGCCACCATTCATGGAAATTATTTGGTGGATTCAGAAGTGGCTGGGGGATAGGTAGCAAGACAGTCAAGCACATAACAGTTGTATAAACCTTGCTTCTT
>VZTU01029656.1:69629-143182 GCA_013400835.1 Zapornia atra
TTCTGCAGCTAGAGAGGTAGTTCAACTGCAATCTGGAAAGATACAAATTCAAGTAGCACCTAGGGGAAGAGGGCAAAGTAATGCTCATTTAGAGGCCCTATCAAGCCATGGAACTGATCAGGGATGAACATCCACCGGAGGGCACTTAGATGTCTAGAGAATAATTTGCAGAGTTTTGCAACGGTTGGTGAAAGATTCAAGAGACACTTTTGGAAAGAGTCTGATAGCTTCTTTCCTTTCCTTGATGTATCGACACAGTTCTAGGGGAAGCTGTTACAGAAACACTCTGTTTCTACATGTACCACTGTTGTTTGGTGGGAGATGACTTCCCCAGATTCGGAGTTGTGTGTGGCACCAAGAGTTCTGCACTGGGCAAGCGAATACATTTAATGGTGAAGATCCAGTCTGTGTAAAAGTCTGTGTAAAACATGACTGGGTGGTTTTTGCAGTCCTGAAAAGAGTTGGGTCTGATAGAAGAAAGTGAAGCAACTATGCAAGTCCATATGACAAGAATAACACATCTGGGAGAAGAATTAACACAGAGGGAAATGATTGTTCAGATAAAGCTATTTGTCTTTCTAACCCAGCTGTCAAGGAGGAGATGAAGAGACTTGTTCCAGTTGTGTAGTGTGGAGGGAAATTTGTGCATAACCTGGCTGTCTAAATAACTACATTTGGAGTTCCTGTCTGATTGGCAGAAGAGGCTGGTCTGAATAAAGGATTTGAGACATTGGAGGAGTTACTTAAAATGATCCTAGTCTTCTAGTTTTGTAGCCATAAAGCTAAGTTGCATACACTCTTAAATGTCACTAAGCAGTGTGTTTGGCCAGCCTTTGGTTCTGTCAAAAGCAGAGACCAGCAGTTCCACATGTCACAACACTTAACGAAAGCCAAATGTCATAGCACATAAATAGAAGAGGAGCTATGGCCATTATCCATGGACATTTTGAGAAACCCATTATTATACAAGATATTATATAAGTCAATTAAATTGGAGCAAGTAAATAAAACTTACAGCATTCTGATCCCAGAAGAAATGTGGAGTGTGACCGTCAAGCCCCTGGTTCAGGGTAATACTTGGCAAAGTTGAGTCAGTGCTAAAAGTTCAACTTGGACCAGCCCCAACTGTCAATGTAAATAGGACTCCTCAGGATGATATATGGGAAATATTTGCTCCTGCCAATGCTAAATCACTAGGTTAAAAAGCCATATTGAATATTTCTCCGGAGTTTGATTTATAAGCATTGGGAATTCCGTGGTATTATTGAAAGTTATCCCTTGATTTAGTTAAGGAAGGACCACACAGAGAAATATATTTTAAAAGGTTCTTACGCCAGACAGGTAAAACGGGTCATTATATTTCACAGCTCATCTTACACAGTGCTGATTAGTCATGACTCAGACATAGGAGAGAGCAAACCTTTATCAGAGTCCTTGCCTCTGAATGACTGCTAAGCAGTGTACTGTACACAGCTGGTGTCAGTGCTTCAGTGCTTTTATCCAAAGTGTTGCATCTCTTCATACCTTTAAATAAAATTTTTAAAAATAAAGCACCTTTTATATATTTTGCATTGGAAATAGGATCAAAGGATCAAACATGTGACTCTACATTTAACTACAGCAATGTAGAGCATCTGTTCAGATCTGTCCTTTACCTATTTGGGCTTGTATGTAATAAGGCAAATTAAGATAATCTTTAAGGGAATTTCCCACCCCTATCTTACCACGGAGCTGATATCATTTAGCACCACAGACCAGAAATCTAGTTGAGATGATGTTCTGTTGAGATGGTTGCATATCTGATAAAGAGGAATCACTTCATGTGCCGAGCCTCCCTCTCTAAAACAAAGCAGTGTCTTTTATGTCCTGTTCCTAATCCCACCTCTTGCAAATGTATTCCTTATGATTTATGTTTCTGGACATACATCTCTCTCAGACCGGAACTGGGCAGTAGCCGTTGGAGCTGCAAATAAGCTTAACTTCACTTCCTAAGTCTCTCTTAGCCTCACCTCTTAAATCTCTGAGGTTTCTACATCCATTTTTTCACTTGCAGGTCATAGTTCTAATAAAAAAAATTAAGAAAAAAACATGTCCTGGTAATGTAATGAGGTTTACTGGGGCTGACCTGCATTCCATCGTCCGTGTTTCAGAAAGGAGAGCAACATCTACTTTCAGCGCATCTTCACATCACTTTTGGACAAAACACGTTTTTCTCTGCTGTTGAAGTTTTAAACAGCAAGTTTCTGAAGTAGGAGTCAAACCAAAGACTCCTGACAAATGGAAGACTTGTAGTTAATTACCTTCTTGTAAGCCATTTTGCAAGTTCAGTCATCTCTGCAACTCTGAACATAGACAAATGCTTTCTAGGCCCTTGAGTTATCGTTGTTTGGGACTTGCTGTCTGGCAATCAGGTCAGCAAACTATTTTTATTATGGTGTTCAGAAGATGATTTACACTGATACAAAACCAATAAATACTACATATAATTGATGGCAGCTTCTTTAGGAATGGCTCTTTTAACCAATGAGAGCTGCCTTTTGTACTGAGCATGGACAAAAAGGACAAGTTACTGCTAAGGAAAATAGATTCCTTGACAGTTATTGCAATCATTGACTGCTGTTCCTAAATCACTAATTACAGTTTGAAGCAATTATGTTGGCACATTGTTGCCAGATGGAAGATTCATTTTACTGGCCTCTTAATTAACAACTGGTAAATGGTTGCACCCAAATACACATATTTACATATGCAGGGTGCTTACCGTGTCACAACAATGCTAATGGCTTAGAGAGCAAGTCTTGTTAATGCAATCCACTAATGGGAACGTCAGAACAAATGATCTCCTCTGGAACTGCGAGCCATCTATCTGCCACCTGCATGGGAGCTCCCAAGCTTCAGGTTTCTGTCTGCCCAATGCCTCTTGAAAGCTGGGATGCTTTCCAAAGCTCCAAAGAGAGCTGTAGGACTTCGGGTATTTCAGGGGGAAAAGCCCTTTTGTTTCTAAAGGAGGTTAAATGAAGGATAAGTTCCCATCCAAGTTCAATCTCATACCAGTGAAATATAGGAGAATGGTTTGAGGGCTAGAAAACTTGGCCAAAAAGAAAAGGTAGGATAAACTTTGGTTCTGTAGTCTAAAAAAAATTGTGGAGAGTTGATATCAGGCTTCAGCCATAAAGATTTCCTGAAAGAGGAAAGGAAAAATATTGTCTTACTTATTCATGGTCCATTAATTAGAAATAATGGGCTTAAACTGAGGAGAATTGGGTTAGCTGTTAGGAAAATATATTTACAGTAAGGATAATTAATAGCATAATAAATTGCCTGAGAAGGATATTTCCCTCTACCTCTGGATATTTTTAACAACTGATTAGACACACATCTGTCAGGTAGAGCTGACCTAAGTGTAACTGGTCCTGCATTAGGACTGAGAAGCTGGACAAAGTGATTCTGGATGTCCTGTCCAGCCCTGTGGCAAGCCTGTAATCCAGCCTTGGGATGGCTCTCCTATCTCTCATTTAGAGCCTGTTTAAGACTTGCTTCTGTCCTGCAGATTCCTCTGTCATGAGTGCCATTCTTGCTTTTCTGTTAGTTCAGCAGTCTGAGGGGAAGAACAAATGTTGTTCTACATGATCATGCGAGGCTAAAAACGACATCCTTTTCTCTCCTATCTCACAGCAACTTTTTGCCTGTCTGTGACTCTGCATTATTCACACTCGTCCAGCTCTGGCCATTAGCTACTGATGTGGTTTGTTGCTGAAGTGTGTATGATGCCCAGGACTCTAATGAAGGGCCTGGAGCCATTCTTTTCCCTTGACGATCGCCTCTCTTTTCAAATAACACTCCTGCATACTTTGCCAAAGATGTCTATTTATGGATCATTTTGTTTGAAGTGGTGTAGATTAGCCATCCGGATGAAGCTGTCCATGTGATGTTGGATGTGGGAACAGACTGTATCTAGTATAAAAACTAAAATCCAGAGGTTAGAGGTTTTTTCTACTGCAGAAGGAATCTTTGCTCAGTATCTGCACAGCACAAGCCCACTGCAGTACTGACACAGTAAAAATAATGTTGATTGTGATTCCTATCTGCATTTGGAGTTACCTGTACATCTGTCTACATTTTGAGTTTCTTCAGTTGAAAAATAAACTAATACAGTATTTACCTTACAGAGAGGAGGGAACTAATGTACTGGGATAACACTGTAGTGTTCTAATTATGCACTATTTTTTTCTCTTTTCCAATACTTTTACTGGTCTAGTTTTAAATGTTTCAAGATTGTTAGGGAGATGTAATTACTATTGATATAGGAAATAACATCTTTTGTCAGCATCACTCTGATAGCATTTCTTTGATGTGCATTTATAAATCGGTCAATGGATGAGCTCACTTGTAATGCTGTGTTCCAGGGGATGTCTGGTACCTGTAAGCAAAGGAGACAATTTTGGAATTAAAACTGTCAGACAGATTGCTTGCTTCTCTTCTGAGTTTAGAGATGCTGATATTTTGACATAAAATAAATGCCTTCTCTTTGAAATGGATTTCAATTTCCTATAAAAATAAATGGGGTTTGGAGGTATCTCTGGTAGTGCTGTGTGCAGCTTCCCTTTATTGTCTTTAAGTCCATTCAAAGCTTACTTCTGTCCCACTGTTGCAATTATGGCAATAGTTGAGAAAAATATGAGATGTGGTTTCCACTATTCTGTTCAATTCAGTGAGTTGTGCTCTTCCTGTTCTGCTTGACCCCTCTACTTTCTCTGTCTTTCCACAGCATCCTGTCTGTAGGCTTCCTGAGGAACTGTCCTTCTCAGTCATGGTCTTGCTATGCTAACTCTTGATTGTGGATTAAGACACTACCTTGACCAAAAAAAAAAGGCAACATACAAATGAAATTACAGCAAACCATGTATTTACTATAGATTCTAATTTTTTCTCTGTTTTGATTTTTGTGCAGATTGTTTCTCAGAGGAAACTCTCCAAGTCCTTACTCAAACATGGGAACACAGCAGGGAAGTCATCTATAACAGTAAGTCAGTCAGTCTTAAATACACTCTTATTTCACTGTTATTTAGAAATATCTGATGTGACTAATTGTCCCTAAAAGTATCCTGCTAAGTCACCAGAACAGCCCTTGGTTGAGAAATGTATTTGAATTGTTTATTTATCAGATTACTGGTACTGCTTCTGACAAATGTTTGCTGTAAGGAAATGGCAACAAATAACCTATGATTTCTACAAAAGCCACAATATTTACTACTACTACTTTTAAGGTAATTTGAGGACAGCAAGAAAATTTTGCGGCTTCAAGTTTCAGTTGAAGGTCTAGAGCCTTCAGAAATTCATTTTGACCTGCTTTGATGTGCAGAAGAGCCTTATGTTTTTTGTCCCTTGGACTTTTTCCAATTTCTACAAAAACCCCCTACAAACACACATGCACCCAGCAACACCAAAGGCAGAAGTTTGATGAGATTAGGTATTTTAGCTGTGTTGTAATGCAATTATGGACTGAATAGTTGTAGCCTCCTGTGTATCTTGAAATCTGCAAATCAATGTATTACCTCTCTTCATCTTTCTCTTTACTGGCTTGTTTGAGAGACCAAGCTTGTCTGCACTGAATTTGGCATGCTTGTGACATTTGCAGCTCTGCATTAAGACAAAGACTATAATCAAATATTCTGCTTTAGGGATCTCTGCTCTGTTGCCTTGTGGGATTGAGAAGGATTTTTATCCTTGATGTGCAATTAGCCAGATGGGTTACTTTTGGCTTGATCGTTTTGAACTTTTTTCCTGCCTTCAGCCACAGAAGAGACAGCAAACTGAGAAATAATACTTCGTGAGAGCCCAGGATATTTATTTAGATGTCTTCCTTGATGCTTGGCTGGGAAGGGACTTGCTTAAATGCATACAGAAAACTCCTTTTCGGTCTGGGGTTGGAAAGGAATTCCCCACTCAACCTGGCTGAATATCACCAGGAGATAGTATTGCTCCCTAAATAAATTGGTGTGGTTTTCCTGATGGGTTTATCTTCATCTCATCCATCCCCATGGTGCTCTGGACTCCCATCCTGTTCTAGGAGGGACACGAATGAGTTTAAACTTGTGAACACACAAATGCTCTAATTTAACTAAAATCATTAGGCTTCTTCTGGCAAAAATAATGCTCTGTAATAAACAGAAGATGAGAGAAAATGGATTAATAGTCCCTGCTGGCCAGTCACTGGATGTTAACCACGAAATATGGACCTCAGTTACTTACTTTGGCTTCTGGCCAAAGAAAACTGACTTTACTCCAATGAGAGAAAACTGACCTCAGAACAAAATTACTGTGCAAAAAGTCTACTGTCTCAACAGAAAAGGTCAATGATGGATTATTTATCATTATTTCTATACTGGGGGACATACCATATGACTGCCAAGTATGGAAATTACAAATACTAACTTGTTCAGTGCACTGAATTATGAGTTTTTCATGAGATTTTGGAAGTTCCTGTCTTGGCATGTTTGTCTGAGGAAATACCACAGTTCATTGCTGTGAGGTGTCACAGCCACAAAAGTCTCAACTGAGGGAATGTTGCCTAATTTAATTCATTGCAAATTAATGTAAACTTTAATTACTGATTTGGGTATTGAGAAGCAAATACAATAAATAAACTCTTAAGGGAAACACCTTTCATCCCCTTTCCCTTGGCTCAACTTCAGATACTTCTCCAGCCCCTTTCATAGTACCCACTCCCTTTGCTTCCACTATGTTACACTCAGTCCCTTTGGTGAGGTGACGGGTGGCACAGGAGGGCAGGATCAGAGCACAGTGGTTTCCTTTTTGCTGCTCTTTGTTTCTCATTCATTTTCTTTGTTTCTCATTCATGACTCTGCTATGGTCATTCCTGCTCCAATGCAGGTTTACCTGCAGGTGCAGGCCTTCAGAGGTACCTCCTCTGGTGTGGAGCACCTCCTTCTAAGAGTATATCACACCTGTGTCCCCAACAACACCCCTTTCTCCATGCCTCCTCCTGGACCTTCTTTAGAGTGGCCTCACAGGCCTCCGACTGTTCCTACCCTTGTGCCTCCTGCCTCAAGGAGCTGCTGCCATTTCTTTAACCTGTTCACACAGAGGTGCCATATGCACCTCTGATGGGTTGGTGATTTGGGGTGCAGCTGGGGTGAAAAATCCCAGTGATACTGAAGGTTACTGGGAGCTGGGACTGTAGCAGTAAGCATCCCGCACTGCAGTGCTCCGGCTGCAGCTCTAACCTCAGCAGCCTTCAGCTGGTTTAAAGAATAGTTTGGGTGTTCCAGCGGCTCCCTGAGGATGTGAAGTCCTTTTGGTGGAGATGATCTGAGCCTGGTCAGGGAGGTGACATGGCTGTCAAATGTGTGGCTGTGAGCATGAAACACCCAGAAAATAGGTTCTTTGGGGCAATTTTATCTGTGGGGAGAGTATTTCCAATAGGGAAAGATTTTATAACTGTCAAATAGAATAGAATGGGGTTTGTTAAAAACACACTTTAAGTGCAATATCCCAAGTTTGGTTAGTACCTTCTCTCCACTGAAGCACTTCAATGACTTAGGAAGGTTCTTTTGTTTGGTTTTGCTAGCTGACAACATTGCACAGCACAGTGACTGACATCAGCATGGCTTGTGCTATCTGAAAGAATCACACTAGATTTATTTAGTATTACTTTCTTCTGACTCAGTCTGCAGTAAATGGTTTTGCCATTGTAGCTGTTGCAGAAAAACTATACCAGGAGAGTGGTTCTCTGCAAATGTGCCTTTCATGGTAACTAATTACAGGGGACTTCACTCCCTTTACCATTTAGCTTGCCAAATTATGCTGAAGCACCATAAAAGTAATTCAGCTTTAGACTTAAAAAACAAAACTCTTGTATAGCTTTTTTTTTCGTCCCCTTGACACTGTAAAACTGTGGAATTCTGGTCTGCCCTATCTGAGGAAAAGTATTTGGTCAGAGGAGAGGGATCCCTCATGGATGTTGATGTCTGTCCATCAGCAGGTGATTGATAAAGCACAGTCATGTGATACAAAGTGATTCAGGTTTGTAGGCTTAACAAGGTGCCCCCCATCAGCTAAGCAAGGGATTCATTGAAGATCTTAGCCCTTCCTGACTGGAAAAAAAAAAACACCCAAACTTGTTAACTTGTACCACACTTCAGTTCCCTAATGGGGTCTATGCTCTTCACACTGGAAAATGGCATCTTTTCCTCCTGTTATTACACCATGCAAAACTCAAATGTAGCTTTCCATTTAGGTGATTGCTGAGGAATTGTCTGGCAATGACGACTACGTTGAACTTTCATTCAGTGCACGGAAATTGGATGACAAGGTAAGCTGCTTGATATTAACCTTACTGAAAGATAGAAGAATGCCTGCAAATATGATTTGATGAGATGTTCCCTGACAGGTATTTTTTGCCTTATATTATTAAACACATCAGAGATTTCAGATGAATGTTCACAATGAGGCTTTTCTCGTGTTGCAAAGTAATTAAAAAAAAAAAAACCCAAAAAACACCTCAAGGGAATCTAATTAATACCAAGACAATTTAATTACGCTAAAGCTAAGACGATTTAATTATTTAAAATGCCACAGATCAGAAGTGCTTAGAGAAGTGAGCTTTCTATAAGTAGTCAAAGACATGATAGTATAAGCTTAAAATAAAGCTGGAAAACTTTGTAACAGCTCAGTCATTATATACTTTTTCTTTATAAAATGTTGTTTGAATGTGAGAAAGACTATGGTGTATTTGTTAAATCCTTTTATCTCTTTAATATGAAAACTCTACACTGACTCAAAAAATGCTTTTCACTCTAACGATTACCTCCTTCTGAAAATAATCTGTCATTGTTTAGCAATATACATATAATAAGCACCACAAGCAACACACAGCCTGAGAAATCCACAAGACTGCTCATAAAGCACTTTTTCTGTTATTTCAATGGAATAGAAAGCACACCTTTATTTGAGGTAATCTGAGGAATATCTTTGTAATTAATAGATGTCCTAAGACTGTGACCCTCTTTAAGTAATAGGGCTTTACATATGATTGAAAATCACAGAATCACAGAATCGTAGGGGTTGGAAGGGACCTCGAGAGATCATCGGGTCCACCCCCCCTGCCAAAGCAGCTCCCTATCTCATATTACATAGATAGGCGTCCAGACGAGACTTGAATATCTCCAGAGAAGGAGACTCCACCACCCCCCTGGGCAGCCTGTCCCAGGGCTCTGTCACCCTCACTGGGAAAAAGTTCTTCCGCATGTTGGTGCGGAACTTCCTGTGCTCCAGTTTACAGCCATTGCCCCTTGTCCTGTCCCCACAGACCACTGAAAAGGGGCTGGCCAATTCCCCCTGCATCCCATGTCTAAGATATTTAAAAACAGTAATTAGGTCCCCCCTAAGTCTTGTTTTCTCCAGACTAATCAGTCCCAGCTCTCTCAGCCTTTCCTCATAGTGGAGATGTTCCAGGCCCCTAATCATCTTCGTAGCCCTTCTCTGGACTCTCTCCAGAGAGATTATTAGATTATTACAACTGTGCTTGATGACAATATCAACCATGACTCTATAGTCTCTTCCTATATATAAAGCTGTTTTTAATTAGAACCATATGGTAACACTATAGAAAAGTTTGTGATTCTGGTGCCCTGAGATTTTGCTTGTAAACCTTTGACACGTGAGTAGTTTAAAATCAATTCACTGAGAGTACTTTTGGATGTGTACATCAGATTTTCAAAATCAAGCTGTAACTGGTGAATAATATTTTCAGTTGAAACTACCAGGAAAACTCAGACAAGCAAAAAGTACCCAGAAAGATTAATGGTACGGGAATTTATTTAGAACATATAGGCAAATAACATTACTGTGCTGAGGATCATTAACAATCATAAATGATCAGGACCTTAATTTGCTTCTCATCTGAAAGATGAATTACCCCTTCCTTTGGAGTTGCTGGAGTATTAAGGTTTCTGAAACATATAATTTATTTAGGTGTCGAAATGTAGCTTTAACAGCCTCTCTTTAGCCAACCATCTTTAGGACTGATTTCCAAAGTTCTACACAAGTTTCTTCCTATCCCACATGCATCATAAGATTTCAGTCATTCCTTTTCCATAAATGTAAAATGGAACCTGATGTAAATATGGTTGCTTGTGGCTCTTCTTGGTACAAATTAAATGGATACTGCCCGAATGTGCTTCTGAGGCAGCTCTGTGTTTTCCAATTGATTATAAATTAAGGAGGATCATTCAGATACTCTGCAAGAACATTATCATTTTTACCTTTTTAATATGCCCAGTCAAGGTGGGTTTCATCTATTAAAAAATTCCTGGATGATGCAGTGTGCCATTCAGGCAATGACTCATCATGTGTGATCTGAATCAAATCCCCTATCTTCAGCTGATGAAAATCACTGAAAGCCTCTTACAGTTCAAAGAAGTCTTTCAGTTTCCTCCAGCTAGAGCTGTAGCTCTAAACCTGTCTCACCCTTGGTTTACCTTGTCTGTAAGAGAAGGCTATGGCTTTTGCTATGACTTATAATGAATTTTAACATCAGCAGATGCAAGGCACTGTTAGTAATTATTATTATTAATGTTTGGAATGACTTAAATTGCATGCTTCAGCCACTGATGAAAAAGCATGAGTGCTCCAATGTCACATTAAGGTAAAAATAAACCATCAGAGAATTGAAAAGAGCCCATGGTTTTGCATGCCCCTCCCTACTTGGAGAAGTGAAGATCAGAGTAAAGATATCACATCAGAAAAGAAGGCTTAGGGCTGAAACTTGGAGTCTCATGAACAACAGAGGAAGCCTGTTAGAGCAGACAATTCATGCTCTGCGACACAGAATCACCTTTGTAACCCCAGGGGTTCCTGCAGTGGTAGCTGTAGGGTGGCAGAAGACAAGTGGAATCCTAATGTCTCACATCTTGGGGATGAGGAAAGGTGGGGGGGTGGGGAGGGAGGTTCTTGATATGCTTTAGGGATTAAACAGAAATAAATTCTTTCCATCTGTTACCATCTGTGGTATCTTGAATGGACAAGAATTTTCTTCCTCTACACTTCAAAGGAAGACTCCTTGAAAGAGGATCCAGATTGTGGTCCGTAAACGCATGAGTTTATACCACTAAGGAAAAAAATATGAACAGCATATTTTTGGCAGATTAAACAAAATTTGTTGGTGTAATATACCAGGATATATATGTTTGTTGTATTTTTTTACTTTCCTTACATAAAACTGCAAGAGTTTCAGAGAGTCCATAAAGCAAGTAAAACCAACTCAATTTTTCTTGGAGGGGTGGCTGAAACATTCAGTAAAAAAATGTAGAAAAGTCACAGGTATGAAAGTTTCCTTTAGTTAACTGACTTTGTGGAGATAAAGGGTGTATTTTTTTATTGCAGTGCTTGTTTGGAAGGTATAACTGCATTTTCATGTTTTATTGAAGCCCAGTCAGCTCAGATGGCACATCTTTGTTTGAAGAGATCCACTGAGAACACTTCACAGTGGAACAATAACTTTTGGAAAGGTTCTATTGCATTAATAGCTGTGTCACAATTACCATAACAAGCAGCTACATTTTTATGATAGCTATAATAAATTACGAGCACCGAGGCAGGCAAACTGCTTTTCCTGTTCTGAGGGAGGCAGTTATCATTGCTTGGGAAAGATTCACCAGCAAATGTCTGAAAAATACAAGCTAATATTGCTTTCTTATATATTTCTCTGGTGCTAAACTACTAACAACAATAAATTCCTTAAATGCCCTATCTTGATGCTGAAGAATTTTCAAAATTATTAGCGTCCTTTGGCTACCTCAGCCCTTTTCTGAGGGACCTTTGACTTGACCCCCAAGTCTGAATTTTAAAAAGTGTCATGTTCAGAAAATGAATGTACTAAAAGATGTGTCAAAGTAGGTGCTCAAACAGAGGTAGTTAAATTGTTAAAGTTTAAACTATGTACTTGTGTTATGACTGTGCAACTGCTGCACATATTGAAAGAGCGACGTGCGTTATACCGCTAGCAAATGCATTACATTAATCATTTAAACATTATTAAAATATCAAAACATTAAATCTTTATTGCTGCTATTTTTCTTTCAGAGGATGTTCTTGTGAGTTAATGCAAAGCTGCTAGATTCAGCATAACAACCAAAAAGCCTTGAAAACATTATTTGCTATTAAATAAAATGTCTCTTCAGCGTGTCGGTTTTGAGTTGCTACGAAGCATCATCAATATTGAAGGAATTTTTGTTTGTACCTTCGTGCTGAAAGGAAATGGGTTTTGGTTTTCCACTGAAGGGGGATGGAGGGGAGGTGCAGTGTGGTATAAGCTATCATCCAGCATCAAAATCTTTCCCTTTTGGTAGTTAAAAACAGATGTTAAAAATGACTTCCTTTGTGCTGATTTGCTGTTTCATCTTTCAGGATACTCATCTGGGAATGATACTGTATTTTGAGTGTGGTAGAAAATCCTTGTTTCCTTACTGAATTTTTCGGTACTTCAGAGTGCATTTTTTGGATATATCAATTTGAGGTGCTTCCTTCCAGATAAATTTTCTTATCAGACTTGGTTTGGATGAACATTCTGTTAGCATTAAGCTTTTACTCCACGTCAACCTCTATACTTATGGTTATAAGAGAAGAGGCAACTCAATCTTTCTTAAGCCTATACACTCTGGATTTTTGGTGTTACTGTGATTGAACCAATACCCTCACTCTCTGCTTTTTCTCTTTGCTATGCAGTAATGATCTATCAGAATTTGATCACCAAAGCTCTCTATAACACTAGCAGTTTAAAGCGCTGACTAGAGTCCAGATAGTAAATCTACATCAGGGCCTTGAGGAGTGCTTCTGGAGTTACAGATTTTTGTTGAGTTTTGTGCTGGTTCTATACACAGAATCACAGAATCGTAGGGGTTGGAAGGGACCTCGAGAGATCATCGGGTCCAACCCCCTGCCAAAGCAGCTCCCCAGCTCATATTGCACAGACAGGCGTCCAGATGAGTCTTGAATATCTCCAGAGAAGGAGACTCCACCACCTCCCTGGGCAGCCTGTCCCAGGGCTCTGTCACCCTCACTGGGAAAAAGTTCTTCCGCATGTTGGTGCGGAACTTCCTGTGCTCCAGTTTACAGCCATTGCCCCTAGTCCTGTCCCCACAGAACACTGAAAAGGGGCTGGCCAATTCCCCCTGCATTCCATGCCTAAGATACTTATAAACACCAATTAGGTCCCCCCTAAATCTTGTTTTCTCCAGACTAAACAGTCCCAGCTCACTCAGCCTATCCTCATGGAGGAGATGCTTCAGGCCCTTAATCGTCTTCGTAGCCCTTCTCTGGACTCTCTCCAGGAGGTCCCTGTCTTTTTTTTATACCAGGGAGCCCAGAACTGGACACAATACTCCAGGTGGGGCCTGACCAGGGCAGAGTAGACTCTCTTGCATTAAGTGCCCTGTAACCATGTAATTGGGACAAAGGGGCAAACATAGGCTTTGTTGTTTAGAGCTCCATGGATAAGATATCACAAATACACATGCAAGTGTTTTGCATCAGTTGCTAAGCATACTGTTGTCTTTTCTCTGGTAGGAAAGGAAGCAGATGATACACCGAACAACACTCTGAACACAACAGTGATAGGTGTCATCTTTAGGGCTTGGAAAAGACTATCAGTTGCTTGAGCCTTGCCTGAGGCTTTGTGATCCTTAGGGACTCGCTTCCTACTCCAGACATTTAAATCCAGGTGTCCCTTTTCAAAGCTCTGATTTCTTTGCATGTTTTGCAGTTGTGGAATTGTAAAAATGCCCTAAAGACAAATTTGACCAGAATGATGTGCCCAGATTTTGGCTAGCATCTCATCCAAAGCTGTTCCCATCCCAACCAGCTATCCAGCTAGTCAAAAAAAGTATGGCAAGCATTTGGTGAGGAGAAAATCGTAGAACTATGTGCATTGTAGTAATATATACACTAATTCTTTTATGGAAACACTGGGAGAGCAAACAGAATTCATCACCTCCTCAAACTGATGTAGAAGTCTGTGGTTTTGAATATGACCTGTAGAAAAAAAACCAAACTACAGCGAATGGGCTGAGTCAATTTGAATCTTGTTCTTGCAGCATGATACAGGTAGGGATTTGAATTGGCCAGCTTTCCTCCTCCAACACCCAGCTGCTGTTCTATCTCCCAACATGTGCAGAAGAAATGAGATGATGTTGCAACAGAAGAGACTGTGGCCAGACTGCAGGTTTAGGTTTGTGTAAGAATGCTCAGGGTTGTTAGCTGGATGCAAAACTAAGGGAAGATGTTCTGCAGTGCAGCGAACATTTGAACCTCTATGTGTGTCACAGATTTGCTTGTACTTAGAGATATCAGGTAATTTTCCACAATCCCCTGCTCTGCTTGTTATCTTAACATGGGACATGTCCCATGTCTTAAAGAGGACTTGTTTCTCTATGCTTCTCTAATCCATCTTGCCAGTACTTGTGTCAATTGGTAACTTGGAAATCCTTGTGGAACAAGGACAAGAATGAAATATTGCTGAGACACCAAGAGGTCTCACTAAAATTACACTACCTCTTATTTTTCATTACCAGTCAAGGAAGCACCAGTGCCTGAAAAGCTCAAAGAAAAAGAAGTCTCAAGAGTAACCTGTCCTATGTTTTATTTTAGGATTTTTTCAGCAAATCTGATCCTTTTCTGGAGATTTTCCGAATGAATGATGATGCAACCCAACAACTTGTTCACAGGACTGAGGTAAGGAATAGGGTTGGATTTACTTTCCAGGACAAAGGTGTGCTGTCAGGACAAATAGTTTATGCTTCCCATGTCACAAAGGGTATCACAAGCACCTACCTATAAAAACACCTCTATCTGTTGTGTAACTATTGACTAATGGATACCAGGCCTTGACATTCATAGATGAGAGTAGAGGAGGACGGTATTGAAGTCAAAGATCCAAGTTTAATTAAACCAGCAGATATTCTGTTTGAAGATCAGGAGTTATACATATTCTATTTAGCCCAAACCACGCTACAGAGAGTATTGTATTTTCCCATTAAGACTTCTCATTGTATCTTCTTCTGCCGGGTTGCCAGTGCTAAATAGATTTGTAATCTGTGTTTCCTATGTCCCAGTGTCAATGCTGCTTCCATGGTAATGACTGGCACTGTCTTAAAAAGTAGCGTTTAGGTGTACAGGGTGGAGTTGTGGCAGGTATTTGGGGTTATGAACCTGTCTATTATGGATCCCATAATGTCTTCCTGGCAAAGCAAACCACATGTCTGTAAATCGATGCTGCCCACCCTCATCGTCCAGTCTTGCATCTCTTCCATAGCTTCCAGTTCAGGGTTGTATTCTACACCACTTCCCTTGTGAGTTACACCTCTGCTGAGGCATGGCAGTGCTGGGACAATCTCTGTAGCATGATCTATGGATGGGCCCATTTCCCGCCTGTGCTTCTTTCTGGAACTTTCCAGAGGAAGAATGTTGCAAACTACAGGTTGCTCAAGGGCACATATGCCATGCACTTTGCTCTGCAAACCTCCAGCTGAGCTTTGTTTTCTTCTCTTTCTGGTGAATGTATTGTATTGAAAATTGTGGCTCTCGTTAGTGTTCTGTTTGGAGATGTGCCAATGTTAAGGGTTTCCTTCCTTTCTTTTCACTCACAGGTTGTGATGAATAACTTAAATCCCGCTTGGAAGACCTTTAAAGTGTCTGTAAATTCTCTGTGCAGTGGAGACCAGGACCGCAGGCTAAAGGTCAGAAGTCATTCTAAGTTTTTTGAACTTTTTGTTAATAGACAACAAAAGGTTGTCTCCCTTTTCCAATTGAAGATTGCTACTCTGCACTGCCCTTTTCTTTGGTGGAAAAGATGATCACACAGCTGATTTATGATTGCCACAATCAAGATAAGGACGCAGAGAAGTGGTAGTCCACTCTAATCAGTAGATTATGCTCTATACTTCTTACACTAACCTCAGAAATCGATGGGTTTGTTTTTTGCAATCAGTCGGATAATTTGAAACCAGCATCATTTAACTGGTGGAAGTCTACTCAAGGGAAGTGGCAGCCCTGTCACAATTTGAACTACTAGTTCCTTGCCTTTATGTCTGGAGACCCTCTGTAAAAGAAACACTGGATTATAAGATCTAGTATTAGGTATGAAGAACGGGGTGGCCACAAAAAGGCATATACCATAGTAATGACAGTGTTACTAGTCAGCAGAAAGATTGATAGTTGGTAATTTGGAGCTTTGTGTAGGAAAAGTTGTCATCTTGTGGTTACTTGGGGTAAATAAAGGCTGAAACCAATTGTTTATATTTTCTAATAAGATATAAGGTTAACACTAAATTAAAAATTGTTGAATGAAGAGAACTGTCCCTAGTAGCTGTTCAGCCTCTTGGACCTGATAAAAGGACATTGGACCCAAAAGTGTGTCCTTTTTTTTCCTTTTTTTTTTTTTCCACTTTTCTTAATTTTTTTTCTTACCATACCAAAATTGTCTAATAAAGACATTTCCTTGTCCTGCAAACCTTTATTCTTTCATCATTATAACTGCACAATGCTGCAGAAGAGGTATTGTCATTTTTTTTTACTCATTACAAACCACAAGATGTGCTGTGCAGGTAGAAAAAGTAAAATTCTTGGTGTTTACATGTTTCAATGCATGCCACAAATGGGTGGAAAAGATGAAAAGGACTCTTAAGAATGCTTGAATTTGTGCTGATCATGCTGATTGTGATTTATAACTCAACAAAAGTAGCACAGATGTTATGGAACAACATTGGTCCCAACACAGTGTTTATATGTATACATTTATATGGTATTGGAGATGCACAAGGAAGACACAAGTATGGATAGTTATCGTTATATATTGTTTGTGTCCTTTCATAGAATCATAGAATGGTCTGGGTTGGAAGGGACCCCATGGATCATAGAGCTCCAACCCCCCTGCCACAGGCAGGGACACCAACCTCCAGGCCTGGATCTACACAAGGTTGCCCAGGGCCCCATCCAACCTGGCCTTGAACACTTCCAGGGACGGGGCATCCACTACTTCTCTGGGCAGCCTGTTCCAGCACCTCACCACTCTTTCTGTAAAAAACTTCCCCCTAATATCTAATCTAAACCTTCCTTCCTTTAGCTTTAGTCCATTCCCCCTTGTCCTGCCATTATCTACCCTTTTAAAAAGTTGAATCCCCTCCTGCTTGTAAGCTCCCTTCAGGTACTGGAAGGCTGCAATGAGGTCCCCCCGCAGCCTTCTCTTCTCCAGGCTGAACAAGCCCAGCTCCCTCAGCCTCTCTTTTTGTGGTGCCGTTGGGCAAACGAGTCCCAAGGCAAAAGAAGTACCAGAATATTGAGGAAGTTTGAGAAAGTAATGAGAGATGTAACAAGGAAAGTGAAGGATAAAGTAGGTGGAGCACAGGATACTTAGAGGTCAGACCAATGTGTTTGTGACAGGTGTATCTGAGATGTTGGAAGGAGCTCAGCACTTCAGGTGGTACAGGGAAGTGGTTGTGAAAGACCTTTCCATCTACACCTTAGTTGGTAAATGGTCAAACCTGTTGTGTTTGACATGTTCAATGGGATTGAAACAGAGTTGTAACAGATAAAACAGAAAATGAAGTGTAGAGAAAGAACAGCCTCAATTTTAAACTGCAAGCAAAATTAACAGTATTGCTTAAAATGGATTTCAAATGCAAATGAAGAAACATAGAGGAGTTATTTATTGTAGCATGTGTAGGATGACAGTAATGTGAGGTGTCAGGATAATGACTTTTTTATCTTGGGAGGCTGCAATTTTATAAATTTTCTGGGTAGATTAAATATCTATAAGTTAGTTGCCTGAAACAAAGAGGACAAGCAAATTACTCTGTGTTATGTAAGCAGAAGCAATACAGATCTGCAGGAGAGGAAAAGGGAAAAAAAAAAAAAGAGCAGTTACCCTCCAGAGGTAGTAACGTGACTAACTCAAAGGACAGTCAAGAACAGGGAGCACTGTCATCACTGAGGCCTCTGTTGGCCTCTCTGGCGCCTGGGCTGCTACTTCATGACAAAAGAGCAGGTCTGCAAAAAGCACAGAAGGAGCCTGTTTGGACAATGAGCTCACATCACAGCTCAGGCAGCGCTGGGAGCTGAGCTTTTGCTTTTGAATGGAGTGAGCCATTGGAAAGGCTTGGAGATGGAGGTCAAGCAGTTCTTTCAGGTATGAAAGGGCAAGTCGCTGGTGGGACATACAGGCAGAGGTGACATGATTAAAGCACATGGGAGTACTGTAGGTGCTGCAGCATTGTGTGAAGGTGAAAGGGGGCAGAACTGAAGGAGGCAATGCTAGAGCACATGGCATAATCAAAATGTGAGGTACTGAGAGAGTGAAGAAATGTACTGTGACAGATTATCTGTTATGCAGCATCCCTGAGGGTGCACCTGACACAAGCAGATACGGAAGGTTGTACACTGACTCTTCCTGTGCACAGGGTCCCAGGTGATCTAGTCCAGGTTATATTTCAGAGTCACTTATAGCAATTGTGCCTGCCCTTATAGGGTCTGCTTCTTAAGATAGCTTACATTGAAATGGATATCATCCCATAGTAGCACCACTAATATGTTTGAGACAAATCATGGATCATTTTTCTGCTGCTCAGATGAGAAGTGGATTTAGCACAGCACTGCCTTCACCACATTGTGTAAGTGTGGCCTTAGATGAGAAAACCTAGGAGGAGATGCATGCAAAATGTAATGACTAGAATGTCAGAGCAAGTGGCAAGACTGTAAGGGTAGAGGGATGTAGTTCTGGAGGGAGAATGTGATTTAGTCTCTTTGAAGTTGAGAGGAGAAGGTATGAGAGGCTGAGAATTCAGCTTGGGCAGAAGAAGATCTGGGAATGAAAAGGGTCTTAGACCTATGAGCAGAAGACAGTAGTTGAATTTGTTTGCAGAACTGCTGCCAAAAGATAGTCTGGAGAAGGAGAAGCAACGGGGAAGAAAAATATTCCTTTAGGACTGCCTGTAGGAAGGATGAAGGGAAAGTTAGTGAAGGAATGGGTGAAGAAGATAACCAAGACAAGATGTATCTTCTGAACATACTGACAATTTTCAAAAGAGTTTGATTCTGCAGGATACTCTTTTTTCTTCTCTCTCTCTCTTTTTTTTTTTTTTTTTTTTGAATGCATGTCTTTATTTGTGTCTGTAATTATGTGCAGGCCCTGATTTAGATATCTGAGTATTTGCCTGAGGCTTCAGTTCAGACATTTGCAGAAAAGCTAGAAGCAGTAAGATTTGCACCAAATCATTCATGCATGCAGAAATACTTTAAAATTAATTGTGGCTGTAAAATAAGAAAAAAGCTTGAAGCGTCTTTAAAATTCAAGCCCTTTATACCTTTTAGAGGGTGTAAGATAAGGCTGCCCCCAAAACCACTTGTGTTTGTCAGAAAGCATGTAGTGCTTGTCAGATGACTCTTCTGTTTGCTTTCTATGCAGACTATAAATTAGGAATTTGATGGCAGCAAGGACAGAAGGAGGGAAATCATAAGAATTAGATAGGTGAAGCGCCTGTGATGGGTTGAGCACTGTGTGAATGTTTATCCTTCGATTTACATTGACTAAGCATTCCAGTCTTCACCCTACCATATTTTGGAACATTTGACTTTAGATGCTTTGTTTCACTTCATAAACTATGTAGCAATATGTTACTGCTAAGTGTTGGAAGAATTCCCTGTGCAGTATTTAAAGTGGGGCGATTTAGTGTATTGCAGATGCCTCGCCGAGCATCAGCTTCTCGCTGGGACTGCCTGATCACTGTGAGCAGTAACTGCATAAGGCTGAGTGGTTTTGTACCTGTACCTGCTCTTTTTTACATCTCTGGGAAGTGTAATCTAAACTAAGGCTTTAGGAGCACCAGAAATGCTTGGGGGGAGGGAGGAAATGTCAGCTTTTGGAAATTCTGTAAACGGAGGGAGAATTTCTGACAACAGCAGAGACATCATAGCTGTCGCTACCGTTAGCTTCCCTCTGTAGGCTGTTTCAGTGTCCCAAGTCTTGGCCTTTCGTCTCTGCCACTGAAGCCACATGGGTACTGAGCTTAGTGGTCTGATTTGTCTTATGAGGAATGGGGATTAATACACTGAAAATACACCAAAACAAACTCAGTTTAACTTAAAGAAGTTTGCTCTTTGTAAAGTCTTGTACCCACAGCATCCTTTATACTGTCTGGGCATTTGAAACTTTATTGTTCAAAAGGTCTGTTTAGAAGCATAAGATGAAGAAGGTCACTAAAATCAAAACAACCAATACTTAGGGTCTCCCTCAAAAGTCTTTTGTAGCATCCTTTACGAAGTCTGTTAATTTGAATTCCTTACAGGCTTTAAAAAAAAAAAAATCTAATTTTGCTTTATTTAGCTGCAGTGCAGAGAGCAGTTAGTTTTTTATCCCTCTCAGGATGCCTTGTAAAACTTTATTGCAATTATTGCCGCTCTTCGTTTTATTATGAAAAAGATATATTAGATTTATGAACCTACTGAGCTTTTCTTCCCAGACATTGAAACCATCTGAGAAGTCTGGTCACACTTCAGTGCCGGTCATAACTTCTTTTAGTGCTAGTGGTACAGACAATTTGTGTATGCGTTGAAGTTAACAGACCGCCTCTGTGATCCAAAAGTAGTAGTGCACTGCGGTTCTAATATGTTAAGAGATTCAGTTCACAACAGTAATTACTGACCAATCTGAGTGAGGGATATAAACCTTCTGAGAGCAGGTTTTATCCTAATTTGCTAGGCTCAGGTTTTGTAAGTTGTGGAACTTTGACGTTCAGGTTTGTTTTCAGCATGTGAAGTGCCTTTATCCAAAGCTTATGTGAAACACGGGCTTGCATTGTATCTTCTGGTAGGGATCGTCTACTATCCATCCATTCAAATAGTTGTACTGTTCCTCTTTTTCTAGAGGAGTGCTGGTAATGTACACTGAAAAATAATCTCTTTTTGTTTAGGTATTAGATGTTGTAATGCTTGGGAAATGAACACCTAACAGGGTGCTGTAGGGGCACAGACCAAACAGTCTGTACTCTGGCATAGAGTAAGTATATCTTCTGCAGAAGTCTGTACAGAGACCTTCAGTGAAAGGAATTCTGTTCATAAGTGATGCCTCGGAAAGCCGGAATCAAAACTCAATAGCCTTTGGTGACTATGAAGCAGGTATCCTTTCTTGCAGCGCTGGGCACACAGGGGATCGCTCCTCCGAATGTGTGCGCCCATTAAAGCCAAATTTCTCATATTTATACAGATTAATTATACATATTCATTATAATTTCTAAGAAAAGGCAGGGTTATGCAAATTATTTCCAGGAAGTCATTTACATTAACTCCTCCCAGATAGAGCATGCTCAGTGACACTCAGAGGGTCTTCCGGTGGTCTTCAGGGATGAAGGCTGGACGTCTTTCTCTCTCTCAGCGCATGCTCTTCACGGGTTTCTCCATGCTTATCTGGGCTCCCAACACCTGCACCAAGTAGTTAGTCTTTCACTGAAAACAAGATAGACTCTGTCTTTTAATTGGTCGTTAGTCTCATTATTTACGACTCCTCTATCTCCTACTTCCTCTGGTTTCAAGGCTGTTGCACTATTATGGTTCAGTTTTGTAGCTGCTTTCATGAAACAGCCTATGTGATTACAGCCAAATTCTGCTAAAATTCAAAACTAATCTATTCCTAAAAACACACCAATTCTTACTTCTTTATCTTCAAGGCTGTTACTGTTGCATTGTTATGGTTAAGTTTTGCTCTGCTCTCACAAGCAGCTTACACAGTTACAGCTTTCTTTTAAACTAGCCTTTTCTCAAAATTATGAAAATTCTTATATTAAAGTTGTATCAATTGTCTCTTAAGCTACACCTATACCAATCCACTCAGCATGATCACTTCTCACTGAATCATAAGGAAAAGTAGGAAAAGAGGCAAAAAGACTTGGAAGAAAAAAAATTGCTGCAGATGAAATAATAAAAGAAGCTGCAAGGACAGGGGCAGGAAGCATGTGTCATATCTATAGAGAAAATCCTTTCCATCTTCCACCCACACAGGGGAAATTTTCAAATGAAGAATGTCCATTAGATATTTTCCTACCTTTCAAAAACCTGTATAGTGCAACTATATCATTCTTGTCAGTTTGTTTATTGTTCATCCCTGCCTAGCTCACACCACAGATCCTGATGACATTTATGCATGTACAGGTAGTTATGAGTGGGACCCACAGCGGTGGTTACCAGGGCTATTATATGCATCAGGTCATAAGGCCTCTGTGTGTATGAAAGGCTTTTTGCAGCGTGAAGCCCCAAGATGTTACTATATAGAAAAAAAGAACGCTTACTTTTGGGTAACCAAGAGAAGGCCGCCTCTTACAGCATACTTCTAATGAAGTCAAAACCTGGTTCTGTCATTCTTTCCCATTCTGTCTTCTGTCCAGCTGATTTTCTTGGCTTTGTCCATCCAGTCTGTTAGAGTATCTCTGTCTTACCACACAATTATATGTTTGGTTTTCTGCGGAGGGCTCTATCTGCATATGCCCCAGTATATCTATGATGCTGTAGTGCTACTGAGATGCATTCAGGAGTTTAAAGGTTATGTGATTTTCAATTCATTTCAGTACTGAGACCTTTATAAATAGCAATACATTGGCCTTTCCAAAGTGAATTTTCACAAGCCATGAATTTCCTACATTTTTGTGGTAGATTGTTGTTAGCAAGCTCTACACTTTTCTTAAATTAATAATCTATGCAGTGCCTTTTCTGCCTTCTTGATACTGTTACATAACGTGATCCTTGCTTATAATATTAATAGAAGAAGCTCTACAGCCTACAAGAAAGATTTTGATGTTATACTGGATGGAAGTAGGCAATCACTTTATTCTGAACTTAATCACTTCCCCAGGATCTGTTATGGCATTTTGGGGGGTGGAAGGTTGGGTCTTCCTCAAATAGTTGTAACCACATTTCCTTCTGATTTCTTCCAAGTGTTGAATCTTTCATGCAAAATGATGGATCATTAGGGGGAAAAAGCTTCTTAAAGGTCTGTAAGTGTATTGGCCGCTTCATTTTGAGTTAGGGAAAAGCAAATAGCAATGGTTATTTTGATATTCACTGAGTTATTACTGCAGTGTTCTCTAAATCTATAAGCTTTCAGTGACCTTTAATACTTGACTACAGCTCTGCTTATACAGGTATATTATAAACTGTAATCCTTCAATAAGCCCTTAGGATCTCTGAAAACCAGTGGTGAAAGTAACTGAGCAGAACCTGTAAAGAAGGCCCAGTAAAGCTTAAGAGACAAGCAGTAAATAATACATTCCGACAAATCCATTAGTGCTTTCATTCTTCCACAGTTTAGCTGTCATAGAGTGTTTGAAGCACTAATTTGGAAAGATATGGTTTATGCTCAACAGCAGTAATTTGTGCAGGATTTTAAAAAAGCATGTGGCACACAGGGCAATTCAAGCAGTGTCAAATGATGATTAGAAAAGTGTGAACTGAAAGGATTTCACGCTGTTCCATAAAGGAAGAGTCATTTATTGTTGCTGTTTTCTTTGGGCACTTAAATCCATGTAGAAAGAGACTGATACCAAGAACCAATTACAACGTAGGCTAGACTTGCTGTTTACTTACTTGATTGGGTGATTTCAGTCATACCTGATTAGCTACACAGTTCTACATTTTCTTTTTCAATTTACTCACAAAATTAATGCCAGTGGAGCCAATCATTCCTTGCTTGCTTACCCTGATGCTGCTGAAGAGGCATTTGCAAATGGAGTCCTTCTTGTGGAAAGTCTTCGACACCAAGAAGTGGGAACTCAACCTTTATGTGTCTTTAATATGAATCAAAGGATTCTTCTAACAACTTTTTCAGGCGGTAATTTCTCTTTCATTAGGTCAGGTGTTTTCCTGGAATCTATAGACTAACTGCCTCACTCTTGGAGGGTGCAGATCTTTATAATCTGAGTAGTATGGGCAGATTATTATTTATTTATCAATCATTTTTAGGATGTTATGTTGCGAATATCCAGATGAATTCTTGTAAAATGAACTGTGCATCTTAAAATTTTAGATAATAAAAAGCTCGTTCTTGGTGGTCCAAAGAAACACAAACAAACTAGGTTTATATATTGAGATATGGTGTACATTTAATAAGCTAATAGAAATATTTGTGTAAGGGTGTAATGCTTAAACAGAATGAGTTTTAAAACAGTCTTCTGAGAGGATTAGACATTATTTTGAGGATTCTTATAAAAATAAATGACACAGCGTAAAAGACAGTTTCTGAGACCTCCATGCAAAAATGCCATTGGACCTATTTTTCTAGTAAATGATTCATTAGAATACTACAATTCCTAAATATTTCTCTTGCTTTCTCTCTCATATTCCCCTTATTCTCTCTACATGCCTGTGGTTGCAGGCACTACAGTGATTATTAAAAATTCAAGTGGCCTACTTCACAAGGTCTACAGTGATTGTGGGGAAGTTGCTGCAGCTACTCACCCTGTTTTGTCAGTCTGGGTTAATCTATAATTTAGCAATCAGTTTATAATACGAGTGCCTCCTGAATTCATTAATTGCAGCAGTGTGTTTGGAACCCTGCTTTATCTGAGCATGCCAAGGACTGATCTGATCAATCTTCATAAGTTCTGTGGAGGTGGGGTGCAAGATTTAAGATCATCCTTAAAGCAAAACTGATTAAGTCCTGGTGTGTGTGATCTCAGCTCACAGATTCCTTTTCTGGATTCATGATAAAACAGTTGAAGATTGCCCAGAGAAGCTGTGGCTGCCCTCTTTCTGGCAGTGTTTGAGGCCAGGTTGGATGGGACTTTAGGCAACCTGGTCTAGAGGAAGGTTCCTTGCCAATGGCAAGGGGTGGAACCAGATGAACCAGTCCAACCCAGTCTGTGATTTTAAGATGTTGAGGAAGAAAATACCAGATTGCAGTAAAGGTTTGAGAGAGAAACAGTCTCATAAAATGAGCTTGATCCCATTTTGTTAGAGTCAAGGGAACTCATCCTGATTACTTCAAAAGACACTAGTTTGTTCTCCATTATTGCAACTGCTAGATAATAATTAATTTTCAGATTAATTAATCTAGATTTGGGTTAATTGGTGTTTGTGAAGTGCTTTGAAGATGAAAGAGCAATCTAAATGACAAGTGTTGTCATAACAATTGGGGTGCAAGTGGGTTGTATAAGGGAGAGATCATCTGATATACAGCAGTTAAAAAGAAAAGAACTGATACTCACATCTCTGAAGGTTTGGGCCACTAATAAAAATGGTGTTTGAAGGCTGTAAAGCTGGTAGATATGTAAATGAACAGAGTAGCAAGGGACAGGAGTCTTCCTCCCCTCCATAATTTTAGAGTTCACCCTGTAAAAGGCGATTTTTGCTTCCCATTCCTTGTCAGAGTCCCCAGCTCCATGAGCCCTGGGACAGAAATAAAGAAACTTTCTACTGACATTGCAAGGAACATTCAGTGTGTTAAAGAAGGATAAAGAGAAGACAGCATACAAGGGAAAAATGTTCTGCATGAATTTGTTTGTCTGGATTAGAGGATCCAAAGAGTATTTTCTCTTTCTCATTTGCTAACGAGAGGATTGCTTCCAGATACTTTGTACAGTGCATTTATTGTTACCTTTCTTCCCTCTGCTTACTGCCTCCATGGTTCCATCCCAAGCCAAATAAATACAGCCTTCCTCAGCTCTGCTAGGCAAGTCACTATGAGAAATGTTTTGAAGGGCACTCTCTCACCTCTCTTGAGCTGTCTTTGGAAGTGAACTGTAATCCCCTGAAATGAAACAGAAGCTCCTATAAGTGTTGCTGACTGTAATCCATATCAGAGGTGTCTGGTTTCTTCACAGGGCAATAACTGATAAAGTCCTAAATCCCATCCCTGGGACCGTTTAAAATGAGACAAAGTAAAGCTCTGGTAATGAGGATCTGTTCCACACTGGAGGGTGGGGCACAGGGGATGCTGATGAATTATATGACCTCTACATGCTTCCCAGTTTTCAGATCACTGTGTTGATAATGTTGAACACCCTATAGACCCCACTATTACCTGCAGAGCTGCTTACTGTAGAAGTTTAGAAACCAGTGCTACCGTTTTGCATTAAAAGAATAAAATGAAACTCGGCTTTCAGTAAAACAGATCAGGATTAAGGTTTAGCTGTAACCCTGTAAAGCAGCTGAATACTGTAATGAGAGAATTTTAAAGTGTCTCATATCTTAAAGAAAATTCTTCAGTCTCATACCTTTGTGTCTACAGGACATTTTGCAGTGCGACTTACAGTATCTCGTGATATTAAAAATGAGAGAAAATCAAAGTGTAACCAGTTTTTCATATTCCTTTTTCATTTCTTTCAGTTGAGACTGGAAAGAATAGTGAAGGCAATTTCCAGACAATCTCATTTCAGACTCTCATAAAGTAGCAAAGCCTCACATTGGCTGACATATAAACAATTTATGAAGACCCTTGGTTTCTTTTCAGATGTCTTTTATACTGTGTATATTGAAAGTTATACACTCAGAGAAATTCTTCTCTTGTTGTTAAATCTTGCAATGTATATATTTGCTATGAATGATATATTTTTACTACTTAAATAGAAAGCTTACCTTAAAATTTTACTCCTAAGTTGTATCATCTTTACAGTTTACACGCTAACATACTGCCTCCCAAAAATGATTACACATTGCAGATAATAAAATATGTATATTTTAAATGGTAGTACTCTCAGGGAACATAGTCAGATTTAAACAAAATAATATATTTGCCTAAAAAAATTACAGTAACTATCTCCAGGGACCTAATTATAAATTAATGTTTGTGATACTCTAGGCAACATTAGGGCAGAAATAGCTATTAAGTGTGTCTAAACTTCAGTGTTTTAGAAGCTGTCTCAGTACATAGGGGTCACTCAAAATGTGAACTTTATCTCACTCTGGAAATATGTATTTGGTCCTTCTATACACAGTGATTTCACCTACCACTCTCTGTTAATAATTCAGATCTGCATTTTTTCTTTGCCAAAAACCTGTTTCCTCCCAGCTAGATGGCAGGATGTTTTGTGATGTGTGCATACATGTGTATAATGTACATGCACATTACATAATGAGAAGAGCTGTGTTTCATAATAAAAATGTTCTATCTGCCTTACTAAATCTAAATTAAACATGTTTATGTCAGATCTCCAAATGATTTTGAAAGTGTAGGAGAGCTAAGCTTTACAGGATTTGTCAGAAAAAGCATTTAGCTGATGACAACCCTCTTCGTGGTACTTTAGAAGAAACCAAGGCTCTTGGGATCAGAGGCTTCAGCGTGTTTGTGGATAGCTGTTGTTCTCTTTGTGTTTTAGAGCTGCTAAAACATGGCAGGGAGGTTTTACCATAGGGTGGCCACTACTAGTTCTTAACTTTGTGCAGGATTTGGTGTTAGGATAAAACCTCTTTGCAACACCTTCATCCTAGTCCCTCTCCCTCATTCAAGAAGAAATCAACACTTGCTCAATCATTATAGGAACTGGAGTTATTTTTAATGGTCTGCTCATCAAGAGCAGTGCCACCAGTGTATTTCAGAAAGCCTGGGAGGAAAGTGTCCTCTTGTCCCCCTCTGCTCTGAGCTGCCAGGACAGCAGCCCCAGCTATTACACTCGTCAGAGCTCCACGCTGACTCCAGCCAGCTGCAGTGTAGCAATCCTTTCCCCCTTTCATGTGGCTATTGCCACCATTATATTCATAGAAACCTGGCTTAGCAGAATTGTTCAAAGCAGATGCTGTTTTAACATATCCGGTTCATTGCTGCTGCTGAACACCTCACATGATATACAAGGTGTTTTGGAGATATGACTTCTCTGTGCCCATGGGGCGGATTCATATCCTGAGCATGACAGCCATTGTGCCTGCTTTGCTTGAGATTATCAAAGGTATGTTTTCCTGTCACAAACCTGCTAATCTGTCCCTTTCTGAAAAGTGCATGGATTATCTGTAAGTCCTTTTGTGAAAGAGAAGGTGAGTAATGTTAGAAATGATTTCTCAATATTACCGGTATTACAGGCTGCCAAATCTTCTAGTCTGCTAGTAGGAGAGATCGTAAAATAGCTATGAGTGGCTTGCTCTCTACACTCTAAATTGCCATAGTCCAAAATGACAATATAGGGACAGGAACAATTATTTAGATATCAGCTGCCTAAGGTTTGCTCAGATCCACTAATCACTTATTACACTGTTGGCCATCATGCTGTTAGCTGAGAGTTCCTATTAAGTCTCCTCATTTATTTTATTTCTGAGAAATTCTAAGATTTACTGATGCCCATTTCTTTTCTATACTAAGAAATCTCCTTATGGGGTGCAATCAAGGTCTGTTTTCTGTTTAGTCTCACGCACTTTTCCACACTCTTGCTCATACTTAACAATTATAATTCTTATAACTATTGGATAGACAGGGACTTTGTGATACCTCTTAAACAATATTAACAGCGGGACAAGTTTTTTCATTCATACCCATCTCTTAAATTAATAACACAGAATTTTACAGAGCAGCATCTCAGAGATCTGAAGAGTATCACTTACAGTTTTAATGGAAATGAAGTTAAGTGCAGGAGTCAAGAGACTCGGCCATTGTATTGGGTCCCTAAAGAGAAGAAATGCTGAGTCCATTCATACATCTGTGCAGAATGTGGTTACATCTCTATTAAGTGACATGGTTTCTGTTGACAGCTTTTCCTGGAATAAAAGAAAAGAAATAAAGCATGGGAAGAAATGAAGAAAGTTATTAGAAAGTTTTCTGATTAGCTCTGCTGGGACCAGATATTGTTTAAGATAGTCTTAAATGGCCTGAAAAATGGAAAAATGAGGTGACAACATTTTTTAGATTACAGAATCATCTCGAAATGTTTTGACTTCAAAATGTCACAAAAGGATCTTGCTGTTACTGATTGTCACTAAGATACAAAGAAAGTCAGCAAAAATTATCAGAAGCATGGGAAGGCTTCTTTCTGCAAAGAGACTAAATTCAGACTGGAAAGAAAGAGAATCCTATAGAGGTAGCTCTGAAGTAATGAATGACATGGGGGAAATGATGAGATAATAATTTGATTATTTATCGTCAGGGTACATGAACTTGATAAGCACCGTGATGAGGCACAATGCTTAAACCAGAATGTTCTGTCTCCATACAACGATTAAATCGTGGGATGTGTTGTTGAAGGTTGCTGGGCAGCTTCAAACTGTAAATAGGCTAAAAATAGGACTAGAGGAATTAATGAATAACTATTGCTTTGGCTGGCTATTAAAAGTACATATCAGATGCTCTGTCCAGCTTTAGGAAAGTGTCAGTTTGTGGACTACTAGTAACTGGGAAAATATGGTGAAATAAAGATGAATGTACCTTTCCTTATGTAGTCTTACTCTAACATCTGACAGAAAGATGATACTGATGTCATGTACTTCTAATATTTTTTCATGGTGAATGCTGTTGCATCACTGGGCTTGTCATTTTCAAGGTGAAACTTAAGTGTTGATTTCCATCTGAAAAAATATTTAAATTTTAATTATTTGAGAAGTTGTGCATACTCACAACAAGGCTGTATTCCTACTGCTAGTGGGTCATGGTGAGAAGTTTCTTCTCTTCCAGTACAATGTCATGAAAAGATGAAAGGCAAATGTGTTATTTAGAGCTGAAGTGTGTCTGGTTTGCCGTGGATAAGCATGTAGATAAGCCAGGCTAGTCCTTTGCTTTTCTGTGGCAACTGCAGGAGAGCACAGGGAATTCAGCTAGATGCCTTCAAATACTCACCCTGGCACTGGTTACACATGCACAGCCCTCTGCTGTGTTTCTTTCTTGTGTACATTAGTTTATACATTTTTCAGGAAAATACTACCCTTCAACAGAATTCCTGTTAAATATCAGCTATTTCTATTTTTTAATGAATCTAGTTTAATGTTTCTAGTTACAAGCAAAACATCTGAAAACCTGATGACTAGATGTCTGGAAAGGCAGGGTTATTTTTAGAGGCCAATTAAAAAGTAGGCTACTCACACTAGGCAGTCACAATTCCTCTTAGACACACAATAGTGTTTCAGACACTTGCTCTTCAAAATATCGAAAGAAGTATTTTGTCAGAGTTGTGCCAAAAATGAGTCTTCAGCTCATGATCAGGCTAAAATGTGGGAGTAAAAAACTTGCCTATTATCACCTTGCAGCCATCTTGTGCATAGTGAGAAAACCTACACCCCTTCCCACTTTATTTTGAGTATGGGAGCCCTTCTTCTATCCTTTGTCCCTCTCCTGGGAGTCCTGGATGACCCTTCCAGGGCTTTCAGTACCAAAAGGGGGCCTAGAAGAAAGCTGGAGAAGGATTTTTTATGAGGGCATGTAGTAATAGGACAAGGGGTAATGGGTTTAATCTGAAAGAAGTTAGATTTAGATTAGATATTAGGTAGAAATTCTTTCACTGTGAGTGTGGTGAGGCACTGGCACAGATTGACCAGAGAAGCTGTGGCTGCCCCCTCCCTGGCAGTGTTCAAGGCCAGGTTGGATGGGGCTTTGGGCAACCTGATCTAGTGCAGGGTGTCCCTGCCCATGGCAGGGGGTTGGAATAAGATGGGCTTTGAGGTCCCTTCCAACCGAAAACATCATGTGATTACATGACCCTGAGTCTGACACTTGGCGGGGGCTATCTCTGATGGGGGAAGCAGAAGCACAGCCTGGCTCTGGCCATTCCCTCTGACAGTCTCCATACAGGGAATTAATGCAGATGAAACCCTACCAGCCCTGGGAGGGAAGAGCTGAGCAGTAGGTGCCACATGTTGTTAGAATTGAGTTTTTGATGGTATCAGCCCCTAGTGATATTATGGACGTTTGAAACTGTAAGTTCGATGCAATGCTATTTTACATCCTGTCCCTGAAACCTTGTCTTGTGCTGTATGGAAGTGGTGTTAAGAGCATGAGATAATGGCATTCCTCATCAGAATGCAGTGTGTGCTTCTCCAAGCAGACTTATGAATATGTAAAACTTGCACAAAATAATTAAAAATCACTAACTCATACTTTTAATCATCTCATGCACATTTGAAATTTTAGAATTGTGATTTTAGTAGCCTAAATTTGTTTGTTCACAGCACTTGAACCCTTAATCTCCTTAAGAGCTTTAAATCCTGAACAGTACATAGCTTTAAGGTGACCTGAAAAAGTGAAATACAGGATCCTGGAAACATAATGTTCATTGAATGCTCTCCTAGGCTGACTTGTTCCCATTTTCCTGACTGTTCAGAGCATTAAGCATGTACTTGTAAAGTTGTTGACATTTGAGTTCTTTCCTTCGATCTTTAATGATACAGGAATAAGGGCCTGATCTGTCTTCAAGCCAATATACAATGTCTTGTGCTGATATCTTTGGCTGTTAATTTGCTGCCTTCCTACGGAAATCAGCACATCGTTCTGATCACTGCCATGTAACTGCAATTGCTGTGTGCACAGGGACAGGCTTGCCACCAAGTTTAACATTGTGATCAGTTATAGGATGGACATTTGGAGAAGCTTGTGAGGTAAAGATGAAGTCTGGGGAAGAGGAATAAGCCAAAGGTAGACACTTCTTTGTTAGTCTTGTATAGGCGAGTGTGCCTTTATAGGCAAATAGCTGAGGTTTTCTGTAAAGCCAAGTGTTTTCTCTGCAAGATAATTATTTTTAAGCACTGGTTTGTCTTTAAAGGCATGCAGACGTTTGTCTGATTACTTATTTTATTATTAATATATATATTATTTTTTAAAGAAATATTTGTTATTTCCAAGAGTAGAGCAGTAGCAGAATCTGTTACTGGAATCACTTCTGCTTATGATATTTTGGACCTAGCATATGTGTCCCCCAGTTGCAGATGCAGTGATCCCTTGCAAGCCTAAACATTAGAGATGCCAATGACTTCTGCAAAACCGGCACATTTTTAGTACGGAAATCTTCCCTTATTTGTTTGCCAAGACAGAGAGAAATGAAAAGATGCACACGTGGAAACACCATTCTGTTAATAGGTGCTAAGAAAGACCTTCATCCTTCACCTTCCATATTTTATCTGCCCATCAATTTACTCTACTATTAGGATATCCGCTGCTACAGTATCTCAGCACTGTGCAAGTTCTACTTGTTGCAGACACCCAGAATTGTTAAGCATTTTTCAAAAGCACTGTCCTACATCTTTTAGGAAAGTTTGCACAAAACGCAGTGATGCAGGATCCTCTTGTGACCTGTAGATATGTGCTTCCACTTGATGTTCTGGAGAGAAATATCTGTGCAAGTCTGCAACAAAGTCCTACAATAGCCATCCCACAAGAGCACTTAGTGAATAGCCTATTTATGCCAGCACAATGCTGTGCTGAAGGAGGGCCTCGGGATAGCACTGTGTTCGCTCCCTGTTTCACTCATAGTTCTGCTCATACAGTCTTTATGCTCAAAATACATCTCCCCAAAGCAGCATAAATACACAGGGACAAAGTTTGTCATCATTTTCAATCCAGCTTTTTTCCACCCAAACTTCCTGCTTTGTTCAGCTGTACAAATTTCAATCTCTGACAGTTTTAGCAGACTATTTAATCAAAAAAGTCCCTCTAAAACCAAATAGATACATTTATTTTTCTTCCTTTAAATATTAAAACTGGGAAATTAAAGCCCTTTAATTTTTCTGGATTTTGTTTGGTTTGGTTTGGGTTTGGTTTTTTTAATTGGTTTGGATCAAACAATACAAACTTGTGTAATATGTTTTGCAACCTCCAGTAAAGATAGTGTTTCATGTAGTTCTGTTTCTGTGCAGGGAGACTGGATGGCAGCGAGCTCAGGCTGATGTTCCCTGGGGATAGGCTGTACATAGTCAGCATCTTTGCTGTTCAGGTGTTGATTCAAGCCCCCTCATGGTTTGTAGAAAAGTGCATTTTGGAGGAATACATTTCATATAGACAAGATCAGCACTTCCCAGATGTCATGTATGAAAAGGGACCTCCGATTACTCATTTCAATTTTCTACCTGATATATTTTGTAAATTAAGTATCTTGAGTATATTTTAAAATACCTCATAAATGTGGAATAGAACTGGAGATGTTACCCTACCATTGGCTTTGTGATCAAATTGCCTACAAGAGGTAGTGCTATTAAAATGAATGTTACAGCACTACAAGGAGCAACTGCATGTTCCATTTACTGTCATTTCTTATGAGAGAGAAAAACATAACCATATTTGAGCGTGAATAGTTCTATTCAATTAACATGAACGGATTGTTATTTTTAAATTAATTGCATTTGGAATTCATAAAAGCAGCTTAATACATGATTCTTTTATACTCCACTTTGTTTTCTTAAAGGCTGAACAAGCTGCCTTAAGCTTCTCCTCAAGAATCAATTTTTCCTGTGGCATTGCCATACTGGAAATAACTTCTTCGTGCCTAGTTTCCTGTTCTAGGCCTCAGTGATTTTATCTATAAAAAAGAGGTAGGAGTAGCTGGAAAAGAAGACTATCAGCTTATTTTCTTCTCCTTCCTCTCTTCCTCAATTTAAAAAAAATGTTCTGAAATAAAATGGTCACTAGTTTTCTTTCTACTTTCTTTCTAGCTTATGACCCATCTCCAGTGTGTTGCAATTAATGAAGTTGTTTCTCATTGACCCATGCTACATTTAAGCTTCTTAGGGGCATTTGTTTCGGAGCTCAGGAGTGTTTCTGATGAAGTCTTTTCTTTTTTCTATTTTTTTTAAACAGAAAATGTGTAAAGTCCTGTTTCTGTGAACCCAGCAGTCAGGCAGCAGGCAGTTTCTTTGTTCATACTTTCTTTTCTGCTGAGCCAAAATTATTTCCTGCTTTGTTTTTTGCTTTCCAGTGCTTTTCATCCCATCGCCCATCTCCTCTGCTGCCACTACTTATCTCATGGAGAGACAGAAATGTCTACTAGAGACATTTCACTGACATTCCTCTTTTTCAAGGGTCTATTTCTTCAAAGGTGATGTGAATCTCCTTTTCATTTGGAGCCTCCCATTACTTCTTGGTGTTTTCCAAAAAGAGAATTGTTTAATCCATTTCCAGTGGTTGAGAATGGCTCTTTCATCCCAGATAACGAAGCAGGAGGGGCAGGAGGCCAACTTGACTGAACAGGGATGTTCTTCTAGCACTTAAGTGGAAATAGAAAGTGTATGGTCAATGGAAGCAAGGTCAGGCAACGTGGGAGGATTACAGTAATGCTGTTTGCCTTTGTAGGGAGAAAAATTGTGTGACCAAAGCTCAGTTAGAGTTGAGGTTGACCAATACTGTGGTAGACAATAAAAAGGGATTTTTCAAATACATTGACAACAAGAGGAGGACCAGAGAGAACATTACTCAATGAGAGCGGTCGCCTTACTAACAGGGACATAGACAAAACAGAGACGTTTAATGCCTTCTTTGCCTCTGTCTTTAACACAGTTGATGGGCTCTGGGACTCCAGATGTTTCAAGTTGGAGGACCATGACTGCTGTAATGATAAACTCCTAGTGAACCCTGAACTTGTGGGCGATTTGCTGCTCCATGTGGATCCATAGGCTCCAGTGGGATTCAGCCTAGCCTACTCAGAGCGCTGGCTGATGTCATCACAAGACCTCTCTCAATTATTTTTCCATGGTCTTGGGAATCTAGAGAGGTTCAAAATTACTAAAAGCTGGCAAATGTTCCAATTTTCAAGAAAGGTAAGAAAGCAGACCCTGGTAATTACAGGCCTGTCAGTCTCATTTCAGTGCCTGGTAAAATTATGGAGAAAATAATACTGGGAGTTATTGAAAGAACATCTAAAGGACAATGCAGTCATCAGTCACAGCCAACACAGGTTCAGATGACAAAGGTCCTGTCTATCCAATCTGATTTCCTTTTATGACAAGGTCACCCAGCTGGTTGACCAAGGGAAACCAGTAGTTATTTTTTTGGGTTTCAGAAAGGCTGTCAATACTGTATCTCACAGTATCTTGCTGGACAAAATGTCCAGCATACAACTAGAAAAAGTTGTAATATGTTGGGTGGGCAGTTGGCTGAAGAGTCAGGCCTAGAGGGTGATAATAAATGGGGTTACATCTGGCTGGCAGCCAGTCACCAGTGGGATTCCCCAGGATTCCATTTTAGGCTCAGTTCTTTTTAATATTTTCATGAATGACCTGGACACAGGACTAGCAGGTGTCTTAAGTAAATTTCCAGATGACACCACATTGGGAGAAGCTGTTGACTTTGTTGAGGGTGGAGAAGCCTTGCAGAGAGACCTGGACAGATTAAAGAGCTGAGCAGTCAACAACAGCGTGAAGTTTAACAAGGACAAGTGCCAGGTTCTGCACCTGGGAAGGGGCAACCCTGGCTGCACATACAGACTGGGGGATCAGACGCTGGAGGCCAGCCATGCTGAGAGGGATTTGGGGATCTTCGTCGACAGCAAGTTAAACATGAGCCAGCAGCGTGCCCAGGCAGCCAGGAGGGTCAACCATATCCTGGGGTGCATCAAGCACGGCACTGCCAGCTGGTCCAGGGAGGGGATTGTCCTGCTCTACACTGCGCTGGTGTGGCCTCACCTCGAGTCCTGTGTGCAGTTTTGGGTGCCACAGTACAACAGGGACACAAAACTATTGGAGAGTGTCCAGAGGAGGGCAGTGAGGATGATGAAGGGTTTAGAGGGAAAGACTTATGAGGAGAGGCTGCAGTCCCTTGGTTTGTTCATCCTGGAGAAAATGAAACTGAGGGGAGACCTTATTGTGGTCTATGGCTTCCTGATGAGGGGGAGCAAAGGGGCAGGTGCCAATCTCTTCTCTTTGGTGACCAGTGATAGAACCCAAGGGAACGGCATGAAGCTGCAACAGGGGAGGTCTAGGTTGGATATTAGGAAGAGGTTTTTTACTGAGAGTGTGGTCAGGCACTGGAACAGGCTCCTCAGGGAAGAGGTTGCAGCCCCAAGCTTGACTGAGTTCAAGAAGCATCTGAATGATGCGCTCAGCCCCATGCTCTGACTTGGCTGGCCCTGTGTGGAGCCAGGAGTTGGACTCAGTGATCCTTAATCGTCCCTTCCAGCTCAGGATATTCTGTGATTCTGTGGTAACGTGAGTCAGGTGGATCCCAATCTGTTAAGAAGTATTTGATTTTAATATCCATATCTGACCTTTTTCCTATATTAGCCTGAATTTTCTATCAAACCTGTTTTAAAGCAAATACAGATCTGAGCATCACTTCTCTGTTGGCTTTTTTTTCCTCTCCACTGATATGAAGGAGGACAATCACAGTAATATTTGGGATGGTACCTTAACTTTTTTCTAGGGATTTCTTTTTTATTTCTGTGATTGTGAATAGTCAACACAATATCAGTGCTTCTAAAGCATATTTTTTTCTACAGATTTTATTAATGTTATATTTACTTCCAAAGACCCCTCAGAAGTGCTTAAATATTTTATTATATTCACTATATTAATACCATAAATAAAGCATATCAGTGAAGTGACTTAAACCATAAAAAGGCTTTCTGAGCTGGGATGAGATTGCAGGGGTTCTTCATGCCTGGGTCTGTACTGAGTCACTGGATGACAGACCTCCCTAAGTTTCAGGAGTCATCCCTTGGAAAAAATGAGAGTAATTACACAGCCTTCTGCTAATATTTTAGATCTAGATGCCCATAGATGATCACATAATTATATATATATATAATTTAGCCTGGAAGGGACCTGAGCATTTTGAATTCAAATGACCTTGTTAACAGTATTTCTCTTAGACGAATATGTAGAACTGGTGAATAAATATGAAAGATGTTTTTATTTCCATGTCCTGTGCCTAAAGTGGAAGTAAACTGAAACCATATGACCTAAATCTGATTCAAGTATTTTTAACTGAAATACACCAGAGGTTTTTGGCTAGGATTTTAAAAAAGCACCAATTATTTTTGTGCACCTAACCCAAGGCAGTCTAGGAAGATCTGAATTTTCAAAGAGATATGTTCTCAGCACATTCTGAAAAATCTCTTGAAGAGTCTTAAGCTGGAGGAATCAAAATCACAAGTCTCCAGTGAAAAATTTGGGTTTGTGAAGTTATTTCTGTATCTCATCTCTAGGCCCCCTCTGTACTAAACTATCTTAAATCAACTGACTTGTTAAATTTTAAAAAAACAGAGGCAGGGATCGTTGTTTCTGGTAGGGGCCGGTTAATTGCCCTGTTTGATGAATTCCCATATTATTTTTCAGTACTTCTGAAAGACAGGATCTTCTAAGGCTGTGAGAGCACATCACTAAAAGACATTTCTGCAAACTGCATTTGATTTTGTAACTCTAGCTACTATGCTGTGGTAATAAATAGCCATTTTTATGTTAGTGAATGAAAGATTAGAGTCATAACCACTGAAAGGAGTTATTCCTTTTCTTTCCTGTTTTCTTGAGCATTCATTAAATACCTTTATTTCACAATGTCAATGTGTGGAACTAATGTATCTTTCCTTAACACATTTACTAAATAGATTTAATACGCTGTATTTATTCAGAACGTTTCCTTCAGGGATTTTGAAATACTTTACAATGAATTATTTTATATACTTGTGATGTGAAGCTGGTTAATAACAATACAACCACCCTGGAGAGAACTATAGAAAGTAAAGCTTGAACGCTGCTATTACCTCAGATAATACTGCCAAGCACCATTGTTCAAAATAATGAATCAGATCTCAGCACGTCACACAACTGAAATAAAAGCATAACATTTTAAAATACTATTGCCTATCTTCTGTTCAGGTTTTCAACTTTTTTCATATGTACAAAGACTTTCTTTTTTTTTTTTTTTTTTTAAATATGTGAGTTGAGATATAGTCAAGGGACTCCAGGAGGTCAAACTTAAAAACATTATGATAACCGTGACAATTCATAGCTCACTTCTGGTTTATTGCAAGAACCATGACCACAGAGCCAGCATTGCCAAGAAATTCTGCACCTTAAGTCCATTTTTTTCTTAGTGCCATTGGATGGAAAGATTGATAAGGCATGTGTAAGCAATTTGATTGAGATCTCATAGTTCATCAGTGCTAGAACTGGAGAGCACTGCCACTTGTTCTTGACGCTCAATAGATGTTTTCCATAGATGAATGATCTACAGAATAGGCTGATTTAACTGCATCTGAAAATCCATGGAATTGCATCTATTCTGACAAAAAATTGCCTTAAGAAATCTTTTAAGCAGAATTGTAAATTCTTTTTAGAATGACAGAAAAGAGGGAGAGCAATTAGTGCTACAAGAGCCCACGGCCCAGAACAGCTGGCTGAGGTGTGGAGAACCCATTTGAATACAAGTTACTCACATATTGGCTAATTGCAAGTTGATTTTACCAGCCTTTTCTGTTGAAGCAGACCCACATTGTATAATTGGACCAGGGAAGTGAACAAGAGATAAGGCTGATGCTATCATCTGATATTTAAACACTCGCCTTTGATGTGGGAAACCTAGGTTCAAACCCTTGCCTTACTAAATATTTAAAGATTTATGCAAAGCAAAGCAGCTCCAACAGAGAAGAATAAGAGAGAGGAACAGAGCAGAAGCCTTGAACACCTCCTATATTGGCACATAAAACCTGTCACCGGGGCTAAACCACAGCAGTGGGGAAACTGGTGGAGCAGGTAGTCAGAGCAGAAGTGCCGTACCCACATGGCAGAACACTGATTTCTGCTGCCTCCCTCAGTCCCTAAGAGCGATGTGAACAGTCTCTTGTTTGTCCTGATACAGAAGGAGGAATGCTTACTGGCATTCTGAATGTCCTCTGAGGAGAGGAAATCTTTTTTCCCCATGCTATCCTTAGAAAAAAAGGGTTTTCATTTAGAAATGCTATCAAGTACAGGAATATCAGGCAGGATCTTAGAGAGAAACAAGATAGCCAGGCTGTTGACTAAGGAAGGGAATTAGAATATATCATGAGGAGCCAACAATGCTTAATAAAGGCTATTCCCTTTAAAAGGAACCACAGCTCCTTCTTGGAGACCTCTTTGTTAGCATATCTGGGGGGAAAAAAAAAGGTAATTAGCCAGCTTGATTACTGTTACCTCCTTTTAATAGATGAGTAATTTAGTAGACAGAAATTAACTCTTAATTCCTGGTCCCAAATTATTGCAGGAGTTCCAGACACTGCACTCTGGGTGCACATACCTACAAGTTATTTCAGAACATGAAGCACTTTGTACACGCATTTTCCAACTGAATGCAGCAGCAAGGTGGTGAGAATTTAATTATGTGTAGCAAGTTGACATCTTTCTGCAAATTTCATAGTTTATTTCAGCTCATACTTGCATAGTGTAACACCAAAATGGGATTTTGCACCTTCAAAATGAGCGAGCAGCTTCCAATCTGAGATCTGTTTTCAGTTATTTGAATCTCCATTAAGGACCATGCCAGCTCTTAGACGCTACTGGAATTAAGCCTAACATTGCTCTGTGGGCAGTCAGAAAGCAAAGTGGATGACATATTGAAGAAATTTCTACCCTATATGATGTTAGCTTGTCTGGGATATGGGTTTCTCTGAGCCTTGAGTACTCTCAGGCCCGTTCATATAAAAGGTTATTTACCTATTTCTCTTTATATTTCCTGAGAGATTCTACTCTGGATTTCATCTTTCCACTTTCCAATCCCCACTGACTACTCGGCCTCACCTTTGTATCCTGACTGTTATCTGACTGACTGCTGAGCAACAATATTTTTCCTACATCCAAAGGAGGTCTCCCTGGGACACTCTATATAGCTCTGAAATAATTGATCAAACTGGTAGGTGAGGGCTAGCTGACAGAGAGATTGACAGCTATTACTGACTTAGAAACCTCCTCCCGATGATACTGCAGAAACCTGAAAGACAGGGAAGCTCATTGCTGACATGCTGGTGCACAAATAGGGGAAGGGAATGCTTTGGTGTGCTGTACACCCTGTGTGCTGGTCTCCTTGCTAGGAAGAGACACCTCTGTGGAGTGCTCCACAGCAGTCTCCTGGGAATCAGTGTTTCTGTACACAGCAGAGTCATCACAAATTGGAAATATTTCTGTGTATGCAAGTGAAAGGTGGAGAAAAGTCTGTGCTGACAGCAGAACTTCTACACTTAGAGCACTACATTGAGCGGTTTAGATTTAGATACAGGTCTAATGTATGTTTCATATACGTCATTGCATGAAATCAGGTATGTGGTGTTAGATTTCTCTCTTTTTCAAAGTAGCTCTGTAAAGCCAGCATCCTGCTCCTTTCAGCTCTATCACAAAGTTTTCATTATCTGTATGTACTAGGACAGGGTCAGATTTTGGGAAGATGATAGGCGCAGGATGGTTTCCTGGTACACTGCTTGCTCATTCTGTAAAACATTAAGATAATGTTTCTACAATTTCATCAGTAGTTTGCAAGCTATGTTGTCACTCAGTAACATTCCTGAAAACATCACAGCTTGATTTTTGTCATCATTATATCTGCTCTTCCTTTCATCACAATCCATAGCAGCATTAACTGTACTGTGGCATCTGTTTTACTCCTGACCAGCTGTTTTAAAGGTACAGATCTCACGTTATTATGCTTGCAGGTTATTTTTTTTCCTCAGGTGTTCCCTCTGAGGGCCCCATCTAAAGGCTATTGAAGAGTAATGGGACGTTCTCAGCTGGTGTAAATGATACAGCTCCATTTACTTCAGCAAATGTTGACAGCTTGCGCCAGATGATACATCCTAAACTTTGCCTCAGAGACAATTATTTTTCCTATATATGACTCGTATTAGATTGCATACTTTATATTCATAGAGTACTTTGCTAAGTAGGTTAGACTCCTCTGTGCTGCCTACTTGTCTCAGGAATAATGTTGTTTTATTTCATAATGACATAATGGTGCCACCTGCAGTCCAGAGCCTTATACAAGTGGTTTCAGATAACGTGGTTAACGATAATAAAAGCATTGAACACAGTAACAGGAAGGATAACAATAATCAGTCATTTGTAGAAGTCATTGCTTTTTAAGAGCAGTTGCTTTATTTCTGTTACTCCAGCAAGAGCTTAAATTTCTCACTCTTTTCCTTGAAGCTGAAGTCAATGAAACCAAAGCTTTGCACTGGTGCCTTGTCAGAGGCGTCCGATAAAGCTCTGTAACGTTATTCTCTGCAGCTCTTGATGATATCAAGTGTGCTGGAACCTGCTAAAACACTTCATTGCAAATGTCAGTCCCCGTGCCCACGTGGCAAATAAGGAACGCTTGTTCCCTGTAAAGTGTGCTTGAACCTGAGAGATAATTTTCATTTTATCAGTAGGGTAAAATCAGAATGGCTAACTGACTGATGTCTTTCTCTTGTGTCTTTCTCATCTGTCTGGTGGGGTCTTCTACTTTTCAATATGGAAACCTGTCTCCTAGTGCCAAAGGATGCCCAACTCTACTGAGTATTCTGCTATGAATTCTTCATTACTAATATTACTTTTAATATGCAGATTTTTACATGTTTTTCAGTGCTTTTTCTTCCATCTCCTTTTCACAGTTCTTAAAGATACAGCACATTTGTGCTTTTCATAAGTATATGAAAATATACCTCTAAGAAGAGGGACTTATGCAGATCCCAACTGCAAACATACCATATGGTTTGGGTAACTGGGAGAAGGAACATGATGAAATAGAGAAGATATTAAAAAGTCCCCTTAGTTCCAGTTGTTTAATAGGATGAACTTGGAATTTATGACTTGGATTTTTTTTTTCTCAATTACTTTTCTTTGTGGGTAGTCTTCAGAGAATATCTGCTGCCCAATTAGAATAATCACTTTATTCTGAATATTCTTCTCTGTGTAGGCTCTCTTTTTTACTGAAATGTGATCGGTTTTTAATAGCTAACCTATTGATACATGCATATATTTTACTTAAGTGTCCTTACTTCCTTAAATCACCCACATTAGGAGGAAATAGGGGTTGTAATTACATTGAATTAAATGTTTGATTCTCCTTCTTCTTCCATTGGTAATTATTTTAATGATAGCTTTGTAATTCACCTAGCAGAATAATGAAAGAATGTCCACACCTACATCATTTTCCTTAACGCAATGGAAGTTGCACATTAATCTGACAAAATGTTGACATTAGGGAATGAATTATCAGCTCAATTTTATCCGGGCCTCTTTTTACCCACCTCCAGTTATTTGTGGCATAAGTTTGGACATTTCTGCAAACAAAGTGCCTGATTGCATATTCAGAGAATGAGCTTAGATACAATTTACCACTGATGTTTTCTGCCATTGAATTGCCGTACAAACATATAACTCAACTATTGTAGGTCTGGTTTTAGAGTACTGGCTACAGTCTTCACTGAGGGTCTCATCTTTCTAGAGTGCTTTATTTCTTTGTATTCTCAAAACACACAAGCCCTGTGCTAAACCCAGAGGTAACAGGCATTGCTTTTTTTTCCCCCAAAACTCTTTGCTAGTTTTATATGCTATAAAATGCTCAAGCTTTGATAATCATACTGATTTTTCCCATTCTACTTTGCAGTAGTTTTAGTCTGGGGTGTGTTAGAGGGTAGTTTTAACTTGAGAGCTGGCATACACAAATGTGCAGGGTTTATTTTTACAGAAAGCTCACAGGCAACAAACCATTTTCTTTCATCTAACCTCATCCCTCCCATACACCTTGGGAACTTATTTGAAGTGCTGAGAAGGAAACAGAAAATGGGCAGATATGTACAAATGTTTTCATTATATCCTTCTCTGCTGTTATGCCGTGGAAGTTTAAGTATTTTAAGTTGCTCTTCACAACTTAGTCATCTTCAATAGCAGAAAGGGGCTAGACCTAGATTTTCTTCTGGGGATGAGAGATGAAGGTAGAACAATAAACAGTGAAGGTCTTAGCTCTTAGTTGCTTTCAACACGGTCATTGCAAAGTGTTGCATGTGAGCAAGGCTTCATCCACTGCTGTTGAGGAGCCATCTCTGGGGGTGAGCTGCAGCAGCTCCTCAAGAGCATGCAGAAACGCTCTGCGACAGTTCAGGGCAGGAAGCAGCACATGACACTGTTCCAGTCTGAACTGCAGGGGTTGTTGAGATGGTAGAAATTTAATTGCTTGTGCTGGAATCAGGCCAGTAAACAGGGTCAGCTCTCTTGTCCTTTGAAGAAGTATTTTGGCACATCTCAGATGCGGCAGCAGCACTTAAAGTTGCAGCAGGAATTTTTTTGCAGCAAGGTTCGATCCCATCCTGAATCTGGAGGGTGGTTCCTGTACTGAAAGTTCCACCCAGTAACCACGTTAGGGCAGGGCTCACTCAAATTATGTCAGTGCTTAGCCACAGTCCAGCTAAGAGTATCTGTCTTCACTGGTGTCTTTTGGCTCTTTGGGGTTGGGTGAAGCTGTATCCCACTACATTCATAAGCCAGTGATGATGGCCATGCATCCATTTCTTAACTTTGCATTCATCATTCTTTGCTTATTTTGAAGGAGAAAAGGTTGTTGGATACTGTAATGTTTTCAAAACTGCAGACTGTTAGAAATGTCATAATTTGATGGAAAGACAGAAGTTGCAAGGATAAACTTGATACTAAACAACGTTACCTTTTATTGATACCAGAAAACATGCAAAGAAATAGAATTTGAATGGTTATTTTCCTCCTGGAAATCTTAATGCAGCACTGATTCTGGTCAGGTTTTGCTGCATTGGGAAGATCTCAGAATTTTTTGGTTGTTTATTACCAAACTTCAAACTTTCTCTTAGCCAAAATGAATTGCTCACAAGTAAAAAACAGGATAAGCACAGAAACTCTTAAAAATAAATATATCATATCACAAAAATCATCATCTGTTTGTAGAAGGCTCAAAAGACGGAGGGAGACAAAAATTAATCAAATAAATTACTGTTTGCATATGCTTTGCTTTGCATATTTGGCAAAAAAAAAAAGTCACACTAGTGATTTATGGCAACTACTTTTTAGAGCGTTCTGTGTGCAACAGACTATTTGTCTCTTAGAAATCTTGTTACACTCACAAAAAGCTGTCAGATTCCTTCTTTTAGTTCCAGTATATGTAGCTGAGTTTCCTTATGAGTCAGTGTTTACCCATCGTGTTTTCTTGCTCAAGAAGCAGGGAAGGATTCATATGAAGCCAGATTAATACATTATTTTAAGCACTGATTTGGATTGTAGATATATATGTGATGCTATATATGATACTATGCATACTCTATTTTATGAATTTACTCTATATTCTTTACGTTAATACAGAACTATGCTACATTATAATATATATGTATATTCCACAGTGTCTCATCTTCTCCATAAGGAAATAATCACTAGATGCTATAGCAAATCACTCAATTACCTTGTTAGGCTCAGGGTTTCATCTGGTCTCTAAATCATTTACCCGCATTTGGAAACCTCAGTGGTTCCAATTTTCCTCAGCATATTTTGTACCACAGTTTTTCTCACTTCTTCCCATGTCTTTACAAAATGTCCTTTCAGAAGAGGCTGCTATGTTCAACCTATCCATGTATGCCCATACCTTCAGGTTTGCCAGTCATCTAGGGTGACTGTGGTGCTGGGCACCTGGGTTTTCTAGTCTGTTCCTTCCTGATTTTCAAGAGATGTTGGAAACAGGCCCAATGGGCACACCAAGAGCTCCTTGTTCATGTGCCAGTTTTCCCAGTGAGCTCACCCTGAAGCTTCCACCCCACCATACAGCATTTTTGCTTATATGAGTGTCACATCCGTTGTTATGGAAAGAGATAAACCCAGAAAATATAGAGCAGTTACTTAGAAATCATTGTGGAGAACATTTATTAAACACTTGAATGGATACAAGGAGAATACAAATAGGAAAGGAAGTCTGTATAGATTTAGACAGACAGTTAATGTAGTCTCTTAAAGTTTTATTTTCTACCCAGTGCAAGAACAAATACCAGAAACTAGGTTACCTTATGTGTACAAAAAACCCCAAAGATCTGAGCAGTTACATAAAAAATGTGGTATATGTCAGTAGTTGTACTGTTTTACAGTTTTAGCTTATTCATAAGCTTCCAAGAAATGGGAAAATATCTGCTATTTAGCTGATAGGTAATCTTTTTTTTTTTTGAAAGATCCAGACACAATGTCATGCTCTTAATTTAACTCTTACTGGAAACCTTTGATGATACATTGCTGCGGGAGCTTATGGCAGAGCAAGGTTTTAGATTTTTCTTGGAGATGCTTTCAGCATCCAAACGGAGATGAATTCAACACTAAATGCAACATAGAAGACAAAATAAGGCTCTGGCCAGAAAGAGACTGGAGGTTTTGTTTCTAAATATCTCATCTGTACAGTAATCAAGAGGAGCTATCTGGAGGTGACATCTTGAAGCAACAGTGTGTGTCTATGTGAAGGCACTAGCTGAAACTGAAAAAAACCAACAAAAAAATCCTACTCCACAGAACCAAGACTATTTACACCCACTGATGACTACCATAGCACGTGTAAAATGTTCAGCAGAAGTTTTGGAAGGACTGATTTAAAATATTTCATATGTGAATATGAAATAAGGAAGTGTGACCTTTATTTTTGCAGACCTTTACCCTTAAAATAATTTTAAATTAACCTTGACCTCTTATGCTACTTTAGCCATTTCAGTTATAGTGGTCTACGCACTGTCTCTACTTAAACTAGAAATCTATTTCATGTCTTAATTTTCCATAGGAAATGTGGTTTAGAATATTGTTTTAAAACATTTACAGTTGTTTCACATTTCTTAATTAATTTCTTGTCTACTTTATACTAAAACCTTCCCATGATTGAAACCTCTGCCAGCCTTAGTTTTATAAATTATCCATAATTGCGAAGATCCACCTCCACTGATGTTTGTGCTGTGGTATCATCCACTGAAGAGAGCGACCAGTTCAGGGCCATTAAACCCAGTGCTGTTTGCCAGGTCATTCTTTTGGAATCATAGCCATGAGACATATAATTAACTCCCCCACTGATTGACAACAGAAAGTGACTGGTGTAGTCAGTCACTTTGTATAAACAGTCATCATTATTACAAGCGGTGTCTGGGGACAGATTCATGCTGCTTGGGTGGGGAAGAGCATTTTGTCCTCTTTGCCAAGTATCATCATCTTTCTTTCATGCTTGGGATATAAAGCAATGGTTGATTTTTATCTGTTGACTTTCAGAGTGCAAGATAAACCTAACGAGCTTTTTTTAGTGTGAACTGTCTAGAGTCTAGTTCTCTCTGGGAGCTTTTTGATACACAGACATGAATTAAGATAAATTTCATTGCCGTGCCTCTAGCTTCTCCAATAGGTACAGCAGAGAGGCCTGCTGAAGAGCAGTGCCTTTTTTGGTACTCAAGGAATTGTTAGTTAGATGGAGCAGAAATGTCAGATATGTGCAGGTAACGAGAGGAGGCACTACTGTGTCAGTACACTAGTTTGCCACCTCTCACAAAAGTTTTGGAAGACAGATTCTTTTACATAGGGACAGAACAGACTGTGAACTTCAAGGAGGGATACTCATGGAAAAAACTACCTGAGATGTATTGCTAATTTCCCTAAAGGAGCTTATCATAGTGTTTGCAGAAGTTTTTGCTGTTACTGTGCTTTGGGTTTGGTTTTGTGTTTATCGTATCATGTTTGGAAAAAGTTACATGTCATGTTAGGGACTGTGGGGTCAATAACTGGAATCTCATTGAGATGGACAGTAATCATTTTCTATTTGTTTTAATAATTTTCCAGCTTGCTCTCTCATTTGTTGACAACTAAATCTTCATGAACACAAACAGGATACTGAAAAATTGTCCCATTTCTGTGTTGCATACTAAGTTTTTAGGGGTGTTTTTGATGAGGAATTAAAAAAAAAAAATTCTATAATCAACAGGGAGTTCTTTGCCCATAACAGAAATAAAGTGTAGTTTCTAATAAATTTATGGGAATACATTGCAACTGCACAGATCTCTATATTTAGGCCAGTGCTCAAACCCAAGTGTGCATTCACATTCATGCTGAACCTGATTGGTAACTGCACAGTTTCTTGTATATATTCTGAGGATTTTGTCACATAAACCTATAACTGCAAAGAAGAAGCCTGTTTATGTTGTGACTACTAAAACCTACAGCTCCAAATCAACCAAAAATCTGTTATAAGTTTTGCCTGAAATGATGTGACTTATTACAGCATACTTCACTGTTTCAGAGGAATATCTCTGCTGTTCATTTGTCAACACTAAACAGGGTGAAAGATCTATCTCTGAGGCTCCTAGGCACCCTTGTAATACAAATAAGGGTAATCAGCAAACTACAGTTTTAAGTAATTGGTTTTGAAATGACCCTGATGGTTCTTACATGCTGTGAGCTGTCAAGAAGAGGCAACATCCAACTGTGAGGCTTCCCATCATTGCTGAGCCACTGCTGATGTGCTCAAATCTCCAGTGGTGGTGTAGAGAGACTGGCTTGGTGATGATGTTTCTGTAAATGGTCCCTTTCTTCATTTGACAAGAAGTAAAATAGGCTCGAGCTGGTGTCATATCACAGCTATCAAGAAAATATGACTCACTCTGATCTTGAATCAGAGGACCTGTCACTTTTTGTAGAAAAATAAGAATTCTCCTGACCTTCAGTCTTCTCTTTCAGGCAGATAATTTTAAAAGTAAATGTTTCGTGTATTTAGATCCCCAGGAAGATTATTTTTCTTTGTTTTCTTTTGGGTGCTATACTTCCTGCAGCATGTCAAAGGAATGCTGAATCACTTACCATTAACCAAGAGGAACTTATCAATGAGGTGCTGTCTCAAGTGTCCTTCTATAGGCAAAGAATCTGAAACCAATACAACCCTGTCAACTTTTAACATATCAATTACACCCACTTACGTATAGGAGGCATAAAGGTATTGATGAAATCCTGGCAGTTGTTGAAGTTAATAGGAAAAGTCTCATTGCATGGAATGGGGTTAGCATTTCACCTAATGTTTATGGACCTAACATGGCTGTGGTGGTGTACTGATGAGCATCAGACCATTCAAATTTGGCAGAAGAGGCAGTTTTCATAAAGACTGAGGTTCTGTAGTCAAGAAGAAAATGTTCTGAGTCGTTTCTAGGTTGGCTTCACAGAGGCTACACATAGCCTAAGAATGTTGGGCTGAGCTCTTTTTCCCCCATTAGTCCAGGGGAATACTTGAGTAGCTTAGTTTGAAGAATTGAGGTAATGTTTCCAAAAGGAAAAAGCTCAAATATTTTGTCTATACTCTCTGAAGAAAGCTTTATGTCAGCCAGCAAGAGGCTCACAAAAAGCATTGGTTAATTTCAGCTGGTTCACTCTATTCACACTGGAGCCCAACTTCAGAGGAAATCTGAAATGAGCCATAAAAACTTAATTTTTAATTTTAGAGAAGCAGAATTACTGAAAAGAGAAAACTGTGATGACCAGCTTGGATGAAAAAATACCCCAAAAACAAACCCCAGAGTGAAGAATTTAATATACAACAGGAAAGACCAAATTCTTGTACAGTTTTCCACCATGTAACATGATGTTCCAAGGCCAAATTCTACATTATACACATCACATCATGACTACAGGAACAAGATAACTTGAAGTGTTTTAGCTTCTGTACTGAAGGTTATGTATCTTTTTTTTTCTCATGCCCAAGTGGGGAGAATGGGTAGGTAGCATATAAAGGCCTTCCTATAAAAAGACCTTCCTTGAAGTATTCCAAGTGGGGTACATATACTTCAGGGAGGTACGGTAGGAGGTTTAGTTCATTATCAAGTAGTAATAGCCCTGATGAGAGACAGACTGTTCCAGAAAAATCACTTTGATGATCAAGTAAATTTTTTTCTGAGATTTTTTTTCACCTTTTCGATTTGGCTTTTCCAAGTTTGGTTTTTATTGGTTGTTTTCTTTTTTTAAGTTGTCACTGTTCCTAGAGAATAGAACCTGAGAAGAGTTTATATTTGAAAAGTGGAGCAGGTCCCTGCCATTTGCCTCAAGACTTTATTTCTTTGAAAGACAGTAAATGTCATATAAATGCTTACCTAAACATTATTGTTGTACCACCTTAGCTTAGAGTTGAACAGTGAGAACTTTATAACCGGCTGGGCTACAATTTATTACATTGCACTCAAGTTCAAAAATGAGCATTTTTCTTCTTGCCTAGCCACAAGATTGTTTTTTTTTCACAGCAATGCAACCAAAAGCCATCCAAGACAGTTTCTGTTCAGAATTTAAAACACTCTTGTTCAGCACTGTTGCTCTAAAACCTAGACCTAGGGACTGTAGACATTCACGGGACAAAGATAATTCTCTTTCTTGAAGAGTATCCCTTCCACTCCTTACTGAGTCTCAGGGAATAGACACTGAAGTAACAACACACCAGGAAATCTTTTTAATGCAAGATATGAACTAGCTTCTCTCCTGCATCAGTGCCTGGTCAGACTAGGGAGCCTCCTACTCACAGAATCACAGAATCGTAGGGGTTGGAAGGGACCTTGAGAGATTATCGGGTCCAACCCCCCTGCCAAAGCAGGCTCCTTAGCTCATATTGCAAAATAGGGTACTTCAAGGCTCTTTTGCTCTTCCACTAGCACAGAGCAGCTGAAGAGCAGACCAAGGATTTGGTCTTGTTTCCCACCCAAGCTGGTCGTTTTTGGCCACAAGTTAATGAAGTGTTTCTCTTAAATTGTCAGGAGGGCTGTCCAACTCCGTACCTCTCCAGCCAGGTGGCAATGTAATAGAAGCACAAACCATAGTAACATCTCATAATTGGACTTTGAGCATAAGCAGAGCTGAAGAAACTTGGGCTGTAAAGACTGGGAATTTTCCTGGGTTTTGCTGGCTTTGTGCATGCTATAATCTTCAGTGTCTGGCCAGCTGAAGGGAAACTTAAAGGGATTATTTTCAAGACATACATTCCCATGGTCTGGCTGTCAGCTGCCTCCAGATAGGATTTAGTCACGAAACACACTGCCATTCTTTTAAAAGCTAACCTTTGGGAGCATGTTTTTGGCTGGTTCATAAATTGCAAGGTTAAGTTACAAGTCTCTCCATTACCCCTGCCCAAAGGTGCTGTATATAATGGTTCTCTTATCATGACAGTCTAATAGGGACAAATCACTTGAAGCATTTCCTCAAAGGTAAATAGGGAAAATAATCTCAGACACACACACACATACAAACTCATACTTACAGTAGTCAGTCTTTTCTCTTTTTTAGTTCTCCATATGATTAAAGCTAGATGGTGAGCACGAGAACCGTTTATGACAATTATATAGGAATTTTGCCAAGTGAAAACAGTCTAACTTTCATATTGAGACTTGGAAGACCACTCTTGTCTCAAGTCAGATTTCAGAAGTTAAACTTTAAAAAAATAATATTTGAGTTTGGGTCATATGGTCAGGATCTGAGGAATTCTTTTTTATGCTGTTGAATTATCAAACAGGAAAACTGCCTCGCTCCGTGGGAGATGCTGGATACAGAAATTGGTTTACTACTTATCTAGGCATCATCACAGAACATCAATATTGGCTGGAGCTGGAGGATGGTCCAGATTATATTTTTATGAAATATGATTAAAATCAAAAATTCTGCAGGTGAATTTTTTTGCTCACACAGAGGTAGCAAGATGAATCTAGCTGTCAGCTTCGGAGAAGCATTAGGAAATTCAGCCAGAAAATGCCTGTGCTGTTGTAACTCCAGTACCAATGTAATTTTTCTGGGATGCTGCTCAGGAGTTCCCTTTGTAGTGTTATTGTCCATACTTGGTGAAAAAGCTAAGCAGAAATAAACCCTGGGAAAATTTCCATGTGCATCCACCTGAGATTTTTTTTTGTTGTTTATAAAGGACCTTTCTCACTCCTTTCTCCAGCAAAAAGTTCAATTTCAGCCTAAAAGGAAATCTTTAATTTTGTGGCATTTACAAGAACTGCTGAAGGCATGAAGATGTGGATACCCAGAAATGATCCTCTGATATCCTCTTCACTGAGTCTACCGGTTAGCTCTGCCAGGCGTAGCACCTTTTCTTGAGAGCAACTGAAGCAGTGTTCCCTCTCCCTGCAGTCAGACAGTATTTTGGGGAGGGTGGATGTTGTTTTCCATCATTCCAGTCAGCATTATTCTATCCCCATGCTTCATTAGACACAAGTTTTTATTCTCAGCCTTTGAGCTAGTAACCAGTATGTAGGAGACTGAAATATTTCACCTGAACACTGACTTACCGGTGTTTAAAATTAAGCATATGGAAAGACTCCTTAAATTAATGAGACTTTTAATAGAGTGTAGGTATACTGTTGATCATCTGCTTAAACAACCAGCAAGAGTACAGACCCAAAAAACACATTAGGTTTGCCTAAAGATAAAGGATGATTTATGGAGGATTCAATTTGAAAAGCACATAGGGACTTATTAAAAAAACCCAACAAACTTTAAAGTATTTCAAAGGGAAGTAATCCTTTGATTACTGCCTCTGGCCTTTACTTGGTTCTGGATTATTTGCAAAGGTCCTTCCCTGGATGTTTTATCTGTCTGAGGGGGTTTGTATAAAAAAATTCTCAACCCCACTATTTAGATGTTTTAGAAATACTTTTCACATACAGCTGAAATGCAGAATCATTACTGTGTACAATGTGTTTTTCAGAGAATAATAATTAATTTCTATGGCCAGATGTGAAACTCTGGGGAAAAAAAGTCATAATGGCCATACTTGCAAGAACCTGCTTTCTCCCTTAGCTCTAATTGTGCAAATGGCACTGAGATAATACTGTAATTGTTTGTCTTTCCCATGAAGCCAATATGAAGATTAAAGTACCATCTGGCTTTCTGAAAGCTAAAGTTAGAAAACCTCTAGCTTGAAAGAAACAAGCAGTTGGATCCCTGTTGGGTGGATGTTTTAAATGTAATTTAACTTTGCTCATGTCCAGTCAAAATTCTAACAACAAATCAGCACTCTGAGGTTTTCACTCTTCAGAAGACCTAGCATCCTAGCAGAAATTTTTCAAAGTATCTTTTCCTAGAGGTCTCTGATAACTTTGGTTTGTTCTTGTATTTATGCTCCAACAGAGTTTAAAGACAGAACCTGACAAGTAAACCTGGTTGGAAAAATTCAGGATAAGGGTTGGGTTTCTTTTTTATTTTGTGAAATAGCAATTTTTTCAAAAACATTTTTTGAAAGCTGGCCAGTGTTAATAAAACTGCTTTTAGCACATTTACATCGATTTTGCTGTAACATTTTGACAAATCTTTATATTTGATGTTACTTTTAGGATCATTTTCACAATCATTCCAGAAAAAAAATGTTATGAGTCAGGCTTCATCTGTGAAATCCTTTTTTTCATGAAATATTTATAAAGTAATTTCAAGGAAATCTGAAAACAAGAAATTTTACAGAAAAATAAAATTAAGGTTTTTCAAGCTCTATGAAACAGAAATGGTTTCAGGTTTTGATCAATTTTTTTTTTTCAATTTTTTTTTTTGTTGCTATTGTTCTTGTTGCTACCAGCTCATCTAAAAACTGTAGTTGATAATAAACAGAGTGATTACTAGTGAAGATTTCATCATTCACCAGGGCTGTTAGCGGTGAAAATACTGTGTCTAGTTTTGTTCCAGGCAACATTACCACTGACAGATCCAGAAACCCACTCTCATTTGATTACTGTTGAATAAAATAAGTGGAAAAAATAAAACACAACATAGGAACTCCCCACACTTTCCATCTACCTTCCACTCCACCCCTGACATCAAAGCTGTTAAAAAAGGATCTCCAAGTCTTAGAACAAAATATTTTCACTTTTTGATCTGGAGATCTTCCTTTTCTCTGGGATCCATGTATTTTAAAAAGTAGGCAAAATTGCAGGTGATATGAGGGAAAATTAGCAGCAGGCTCAAGAACCAGGTCTTTCCCTGACCAGTGAACTGTTTCAACTGATAAATGTCTGTAGCGATAAGAGATGTGCTTGTACACTTTCCCTATGGGAAGTCCCTTGTAGATCTACTGCACATCATCTCTGTGGATCAGACATTCCCCTTGCATTGAACCAAATCCCTTCCTGGGGCTAAATGGAACAGTGGTGAAAGTTCAAAAGAAAGCTAGAGTAATTTTTATTTTTTTTTTAAAAAGGGAACCTATATGATGATGTGAGTGGTGGTTTACTGCCTGGAGCTGTCCTGGGTATGAATTTAGTGAAATCACCATCTGTATTGCTTCTACAAAGGGAAATAAGGTGCCTGGGTATTTACTAGCATAACAAATTCAAGTAACTGGCTTAGATGTACAGATCAAAGACCTTCCTTCCCATACTTTAAGTCAATGCACCTCACATGGACAAACATATGTGTGAAGGAGGCCATTTATTAACTTCTTGTTGTGGTAGGAGAACGTAAATGATGACCATTTGTTATGACAGGCTTTGCATGAGACCTTGCTTGTAGTGAGTTAAGTTGCTGTCAGTCTTTCTCTTGAAAGATTTTTAGTCCTTTTGCTCTCACTCAAAGAACTGAATCATTTTGCCCATATCTCAAAGCTTTTAATGGAGTCTTTCCCTCTACCCTTGAAGTGAACTTACAAATCACTGGTTCGGTGGTCCAATGGGAAGAGATTGGCCATGGAGCACACATACTAACTTTGAATTATTCAGGCTGGTTAGAAAGGGTAGCCAGTGGACATGGAAGTCTGTTTCAGTAAAATGCTTTTACTGGAAATGTTTAACACTCAAGATCCAGTGATTTCAGGTACCTTCTGGGTGAACTCAAAGTGTCCCTTTGGACAAATGGCTTGAGGTCTCTCTGAGGAGCAAACCTTGCTCTTCCTCTTGTGTTGTTTGACTATTAGTGATGGGTTAAAAGCACTGAACCTAGTTTAGAGGATCTGGCCTGATAAAACGCAGTATTGTTAAGCCTGCTACTTTGCCGTTGCTGCCCTACTACCCCTATTTATGTGTCATTCCTGCCTTTCTCAGCAAGAGAACTACTGCCACTAACCCAGTCCTTCACCCCCACACCCATGCACAGATTACAAAGATTCTGGCCCTCAGGAGGGAGTCAAAGTTACCCTCAAAACCATCTGATAGCCGAATGTCAGCACACTCCTCATGTAACAGTGCATATGGCCTTAAGGCATTTCTGCTTCAAAGAAAATAAGAAAAAGAGATGTTTGAAACCAGGACATTTTCAGCAAAGGCCTCCTGAATCTGTTAATGCATGTGAGCTTTAGCTAGGGAGACCATGAGACTGAGATTTTGTTCTTTAAAAGTGGTGAGCCCCTTTGTTGTTGTGTTTGGGACAGTTTTAAAATTAATAATTAGCAAAGCCTGTAGTCATTACTGCAGTCTAGGCTAGCTGAATTTCATTTAGCCATGTCCGTAAAATAAAATTATGACAGCTCAAACTCATGAGATATTCATATTTATACATGAATTTAGAAATGTCTACTAGCAGGGAGTGGTTTGAGTAGTCACTATTGACCAACACTGGAAAATAGCTGAGATATGGGCACCAACCACTGACGTGTATAATTTCAAAGCTGTTCTTTTCTGTAACTATTGTCTCACCTTCACTGGCTGTGAAAATGACAAGGGTAATGTTTGCCCATGCCAACTAGTGTTTTGAATATTCGTTTATATTTGTAAAGCACTTCAATGAGGTAAATGAATCTTAATGTAGGACAAATACCCATAATCCTGTATTTTTACACCTAGCAAAAAGGTGGAGTGAAGGAATCCTTCCCTTTTAAAATAGATGAACTTGGTTTCATCAGCCAACTCCGTAACACACAACTGTCAGTAGCAAGCTGTGTTGAGATTCCTTTGTCATTTCATTTTGATCTGGACAATAATATGGTTTTAATATGTCTTGTGATTTCTTTCTAGATAAAACATTCAACCCAATGCATATCATAATTTCTCCTGTAGTATTTTTCAATAAAACCTGTTTTCTATCTGACGAAAAATGTGCTCTTTTGTTCTTTCCCCCTTTGCCTCCCCAGTGCATAGTTTGGGACTGGGATTCCAATGGAAAGCATGACTTCATTGGAGAATTTAGCTCGACTTTCAAGGAAATGAGAGGAGCTATGGAAGGAAGACAGGTAAGCAGAAACCACCCAAGCAATCTCAGTCTCAACCTATAAGCTTTGTAGAGCAGCGCTTCTCAGAGAGTCCTGTAATAAAGCAAGTGACATTGCCTGTCTCAGAAGTTACTTGCTGTGTTGGTCTCACCAGTAGGTTTACTGTTATCTGGACATGATAATCTGAACATGCAAAAAGCAGCCTTTTCTGTACTTCCATGCCTGAAATACTTAGGGTCTTTTTCTAGTTCACGTTCCACGGGGAGTTCTTTCTGTTAAGATTTATTTCCTTTGAGCCCAAGCACATGGTTTCTACAAGGTGCTGTGCAGTTACAGCAAAGCACAGTCTGGGTACTTCAGCATTTCCTTGCTGGCCTAAAGGCCTTTATTGGGTGAGGGTCATTCTATGTCTTTCTCCATTTCTCATGTACTGTGTTCATTGCTGCCTGCTCTAACTTGAACCCAGGAAACCCATGAAATCAATCCGTTTCCTAAAAATCTCATGAATTCCAGTCCTAAGGGAAAATTAAATTGTTAGCTTATTAATAATTTCACTTTATGTCAGCTTGATCTTTTCAAATTGAAGTTGATGGTAATTATTGTATATGATAAACGATTTGGCATATCTAATTCCAGGAATTGTCATTTCCTATTATTGCCTACTGCTGAAGGTGTTACTGTTGATAAATTCTCTGAGGGGGTGTTAAAAATGTTGACTTTCTTATCTGCTGCTATTTTATATTCACTGCTTCATGGTGATCTCAAAACTCAATACAAATGCCTAATAAGCTTTATTTGGGCTTTATTTTAATGTTGTTTATAATGTATTAATGGAAAGCTAAGAGAGTCAGAAGGTATGTAATAAATGGGAAGCAGTCAGACTTTTCTATAGGTGCAGAAGTTTATATGACTCATAGATACTTTTCTACTGATGTTCTCAGAACAACCTAGAGTTTAGCAAATGTTCATGTGTGTAAAATATTGTTGATATGTCAGTCATATATTAAGCTGTTATAAGTCACTTCTGAACAGAACCTAAGTGTAAATGAAACCTAAGTGTAAATGAAACCATCTTTTCTTCTTTGAAATTAAGTTAGAGGATTAAAATTTAAACCAGACTGAATCAGAGTGGAACTAAAACCTTACCTAGAAGTAAACAGATTCCAGAATAAGTAACATGAACAAGGCAAGTGACGTGACAAAACTCCAGCTTTGCTTACAAATACCTGTGCTGGGAAAGGGACTATGTGAGAGAGGTAAAGGGTATGTATCTCCAGTGTATTTCTAATGTCTTGTAAAGAGCATCGCAGTCTTTCCCAAACAGACAGCTTATTCACCAAGACAAGAGACTTGCAATCCAGAGCACTAGTAATGTCTGTGAAGGACAAACTATTCTTTATCATGATGAGGAAACAGTGTGCTCTTTCCATCCTCAGCTACCAAAAAGGTTGGTTACTCTTTTGAGAGGCATAAGAAACTAGTACAGCCATTTGTCAATTCTCGTTCTTGGTTGACTGGGCAGTTTCAGCAGAAGAATTCCATCCAAGGATGTTTTAATGTGTCTCAGGAATGTTTTAATGCTGCACAGTACTTTAAGTGCCTGAACCTTTGCCCTGACCTGCCATTCAGTAGGCTACCCTTCACCTGTATAACATTACCATCTGCTTTTCACTAAAAAAATGCATCTTTTCTCTTCTACACACCTAAGGTGTTGTGGCATTATTTCTTCCTTGTTGCTCCCATTCTGGTTTTACTGTGCAGTTATTCTTTGTGCTTCTACCTGCAAAACCCAATGTTGTTGGTTTTGTCAGTTCCTGTGGGACACTTTTGTCACCGATGTGAGAATCAGACCTTCTCCCTCCTCTTCTCTAATCCTTGGTTTTGTAGTCTATTCTAGAGGGAAAAAATTATTTAGTGGGTAAGGCAGTAGGTAATAGTAATTTAATAGTCAATATTGTTGAATATTAATATTATTGAATATTAATATTATTGAATATTAATATTATTGACATATTTAATTAGTCAATAGGCTAATAAAATAATGCCAAAAAAATATAGATGCGTATACTAGCTGGCTCTCACACCTGATAAAAGCAGGCTTCCGTGGGCACTAATAGCATGACAGGGAAAAACAAGCATTAGGGAGTTTAAGAAGATCCTGTTTAAAACTGTATAGTTCTTATGGAAAAAGCACTGTGATCACTGTTGTACAGGAGAGGTCCCTTGTGTGGAAGATCCTGTCACTTGTCACTTGGCTGGAGCCAGAGAGCAATTTTCCTTCCTCTGTCCCTGCTTCCCTCCTTTCCTCTTTCCTCCCTCCTTCCCTCCCTCCCTCTCTCCCTCCCTCATCCTATCTCATTTTCCTCTATTCTTCAGAAATAACTATTGCTGCTAAAGGCAATATATGCCATTATCTGTGGAATCCATAAATACATCTTAGTGCATAGTTTATCTTTGTGCAATGTTAAGTAATGTGATTAGCATTTGCTAGTTTTTGATTTAGTTTAATTCTTCCCAAAGAAAAAGCGTGAGCAATGGAGTGTTTACTTTGAATAGGAGGGGTTTAGTAAACCTCAAGGAAATAGCAGAGGAGGAAGGTGTTTCACCTTCAAGTGGACATCTTGCTAGGTATTTCTAACAAGGAAGGCCACATCAGAGAAAAGTAATTATAAGTGGGCAAAAAGATGAGTAGGTCAGAAGACGTAGTCCTGCATTCCTAGAAGAGACTTATTCATAACCTCAGCCCAGAAAATGTTCTGGTTTCTATGTAGTACTGCTTTCAGTCAGGGGAATAAAACTGCCAGCTACATCCTTCAGCCTGTGGCATTGGGTGTTCTTTCACATAGCTTCATAACAGCGAGTGTTGAAGATGAGAACCAAAATCTGGAATGTCCTCTCAGTTGTTGTGAAAGCCAATGAGAAGAGCAGAACCATGGTCTGGCATCCCTGTGTGAGTTGCTAAGGAGACAGAGTGAAACTTTTTATTCTGGTTATATTTTTTTTTTTGTGCAGTAGACTTTATGGCCAGCTATGGTACATCACTATAGTTGTGTCAAAAGATAATTAAAAGATAATCAAACACCCTAGTGATGGTCTACCAGGGTTTTTCACTCTCTCAGGCAATGGGAGAGAATAAGAGGGAACATTTATCATTGATGAGGGATCCAGAAGCTCTCCTTCTCTTCCCATCAGTAAGGTCCATACTAGTTGATATCAGATAGTCAAGTTTTCATAAAAGCATTAAACAATACAGGTGAGAGTAACACAGTAGTTTGTGCTGGTGAGCAGGAAGAACTGTGTGTCATTCGTGAACTGCTGGTACTTCTTGACATTTCATCAGCTCACCTCATCTCCTGAGGAGTTGACAAGGATATTGAAGTGGCCTTTTAATTGTACATAGTTTTTCCTCCAGAAAGCAGAGTCTACTGACCCATTCTTCAACCTCCCCCTCTTGGCTACAAGATGCTTTTATAAAGGTCAGCTGCTACAGCACCGTTTAACACGGTCAGAATGGATATGTATTACCTACTTAGTTAAAGGAGGTGCTGGTGCATCTAAGGCTGTTTCAATTCCATTTCTGGGATGGATGCTGATTATCCTAAGTTTTGAGTATCAGCCTCTGATCAGATGAGCTTATATTTGCTTTGCTGACTTGCCTCCAATGTGAGATTTCTTGGGAATTTGTGTTTGAGAACAGGCATCAGTTAGATAAATGTTGTGTATCTAGCACTGGCAGCTTGCTCATGGTTGAACCAGTAGCGTGTGCAGGAGGGAGAGAAGACTCCTTCTCTGAATGATTAATCACCTGCTTTGATCAGGAATGGCATGAATAGTTTATTCATTTATTTCCTGAACGTGGCAGGTCCTGGCTGAGATTCACAAGTCTTGACTTATGACTCCTGCAGAGTGACAGTTGCTTCTCAGTGGCTGAAAAGGACTAAATGCTGGGGAAGTTTGTTGGTCTTTGACTGGTGGTACAGGTGAAATTAATTTATGCTGTTTAAGAAGACTTCCTGACCATTAACAACAATCAGCATAATAGCTTTGGTGGCTGTTTCTGTTCCATAACTACTTTGTCACAAACTGATATTCTGACACCTGAATTATTAGCCTGTTTTCATACTGACCAGCCAGCAAAGATAGCATAAAGGCATCCCGTTGTTCAGAAGCACATCTAAAGTGGGCATTTCTAAACCTTCTATTTAACATTTTTCACCATTCCAAAATTCATCATTTACTCCTTTACCATAATCTTGAGACAACAAAACACAGTAAGAACAAGCCTATCTCTATCTGTGGCAGTTGCGGGTTTTTTTAGTGAAATACTAGTAAATACTTCAGGTTCATAATATGCTTTATATATACTTCAGATCTGTTCATATATGTATTATATATATTTTTAATATGTGTGGAGTGGCAGTTTTATAAGGTGTTGTAATATTAATCTATCAAACACCTGAAAACAAGATTAGAAAAGTGTGACAAAAATTAAAAAATTAAAAACTAATTAGGAAAAGTAACTTTTTTTAAAAAAAAATACTGAAGGCAATAAAACCAGAGGGATTAAAAAAGTTATAGAAAAATAAACCACCTGGATCCCCATGCAGCATGGGAGTTACATAAGGAAAAAATCTGTTCCTGTATTACATAAAAAAGGACACGTGTATACACACAAAGTGACAGAAAAAAAGGGTACTTTTTTCTGTTGTACTTCCCAGCTCCATTGACATTTCCACAAGTTTGGAGTGGTTTTAGGAGGGCAAGTAGGGCTGCTGAGGTACACAAGATTGGATGGGGTCCTGAGGGGATCTGAGCTGGGTACCCCCATTTGTCCAGATACCTGAGTATGATCCTTACTTAGCACATTTGCATCAGGTAGATCTTCAAATAACTAAATGTGGATGAGACCTTGAGGCTTTTGATAATGAGCCAAGAAGTTAACATCAATGGAATTCCATGTCTAGCTTTATTAGGAGACAGGCAGATTCACCCAAGATGGTCTGCAACATCACCAGCTGCTCCTACCCCAGAGAGGGCAAAAGAGGTCTCAGAGGAGGGTGCTGCCATGTCAGGCACCTGCCACATCTATGCAATTAGGCAACCAGTGGTGCAACCTCAGGAGCATGGATGATGCTGGGAGCCTTGGCAGGAGAAACAGGAAACACTTTGATTTTCCCTTCATTTCCCAGGGGCAAGCTTCTAGAGGAAACCTCTGATAGTGAGCAGCTCTTCTCCCATGGTATGGGAGGAAAAACCCAACATTCTCTCCTCTTGCCTGAAGGGACGTCGGGAATAAACTAGCTTTTCTCACCGGAGGAGATATAGTTCACTTAAAAGTGACTTGCTTTTCTTGAGGCACCAGAATGCTATATAATGCAGGATATAATGCTGCCTACTATCGATTGTTTTTTTCCACCTTATCCATTAGACCGTGATGCTTCCTTTGTCATTTACAAAGTGTGCAATTTGTTGCAGCAGCTGTACATGAACAAACAAGAGAGAAGCAAAAGAATTGCAGGGGAGGCAAGAGGACGTGCTGATAGGCTTGGCGTAGATCTCTAGGCCTTTCCTCACAGGACTACCAAACGTCCTGGTTGTGCAAACCCAATGTCCCAGAGAAAGCAACTGCTCTATATCATTATTTTACAGAATTGCAGAATGATCTGGGTTGGAAGAGACCTCTGGAGGTCATCTAGTCCAACCCCCCTCGAGTAGGTTACACGGGACAGCATCCAGGCAGGTTTTTAATATCTCCAGAGATATCTCCACAACCTCTCTGGGCAGCCTGTGTTGGCGCTCTGCACCCTCACAGTAAAGGAGTTCCCCTTCACGTTTAGGTGGAACTTCCTATATTCAAGTTTATGCCAATTGCCTTTTGTCCTGTCACTGGGCATCTCTGAGAAAAGACTGACCCCATCCTCCTGACACCCACCTCTCAATTATTTAGAAGCAATGATAAGATCCCCCCTCAGTCTTCTCTAGGCTAAAAAGTCTCTCAGCCTCTCTTTGTAAGAGAGCTGTTCTAGTCCCCTGGTCATTTTTGTAGCCCTTTTTTATATCCCCTTCCAGTAGCATCCTGTACCTCTTGAACTGGGGACTCCAGAACTGCATAAAATATTCTAGATGAATATTTTATGCAGTTCTGCATATATTACACCAGGGCAGAGTAGAGGGGGAGGAGAACCTCCCTTGACCTCCCTTTCTGTTGCCTGAGTTTATTTGAAACTGTCCTGACACCTTGATTTCTTTCTCTGAAAGAATTGTGCTATTTGTGCTCTTGGTAGCCACATACTGTTCAAATTTCAGCTCTTCAATGACTGCCTGCACTTAGGGACCTCCACTTCCCTTTGCTGGTGTGTAGCATGCGTGGTTGCACCCTTTGCTCTTCTGCAGGTGTGATGAGAGAAGGGATTACGAAGGTTGGGAAGGCAGCATCTTTTGATGCGGAGAGTAACGTCTCCCATTGAGGGATCTGTGTCTCCTCATTCCAGCAACAAGAGGATTAGGACCTTGCACGTGTCAGCATTAATTTGCTGACTTATAGTAAAGATTAACTGGATGGAGTTTGTTTACGTTCAGAAATTTTCCAGACAGTGGTTTGAATTTCAGGGTAAGAAAGAAACACCAAAGTAGTGTCGCCTAGAAAAGCTAAGTGACTTTCAGAACAATGAATCCAAACTTCCCAATGTTTACTGCTAGTGTCAGATTGCAAGCTTGCATTAGTTTCCTCTCTACTGGAAAGTTAATTTAACACAAAAATGAATCGATAAAAAACAATAGCAGATACCAAATCGATACTGGGAATGTAGGAACAGGCTGAAAGTTGAGCTTGGCCTTGCAGTGCAAGCAAAATATTTTAAAATTGTTTCTCATTAGAGCTGCAATCTGAACACTGTTCCCTTTAGAAGAGCTGGAGTTATGACAAGGCCAATACAGGGAGTTTCCTGCAAATGCTGCTTGTCACATCTTCAGTTCACACTGTGAGAATTGGTAACATCAGAACTAGATCTTGGTGGGTAAATTGAGAGCTTTATGTAAACCAGTGTTAATGTCATTTTAAGCCTATAAATTGGGAAAGGATTCCCTTCTTCTCCACTCCCCTCCTCTCCCCTTCCCTTCCTTTTACCTTTATAGTACCACATCTTCAGATTTAATAGGTCCAAAATTTTCGTTCTCTTTTCCTTCTTTCTAGGAATATGCTGGTCAGATCTTTCCTTTGCTTTATTATCTATGTTTATTATAACATCAGCCAATGTCTTGTTAGTGACTTCACATGGAATCTGTTAATGAGCTTTAGATAGTTGCTGAGAATTATTATCCGTACATCTCAAAACGCACTGCAAAGGTAGGGCAATACTCCTAGTTGCATTTCAGAGTTAGTGCAGAGAAGCTGAGAAGCTTTGGTGGCCCTTCCTGTGGCAGGGGGTTGGAACTCTATGGACCTTGGGGTCCCTTCCAACCCAGACCATTCTATGATACTATGATTCTATGAATCTAGCCACAGGCACAGACTTTGTCCCCCAAAGTAGCAGTTTATGCTGCTTTGGTCCCTGTACACCATAAACTTCTTCTGATAACCAATTACATGAACATAATGTTTATCAGACTTAAATAATCCTTTTCCCAAGGAGAGAAATTGTGTGCATAGTGTAAGGGTTCATATAGGTCACGCCTTGTTTACACATGCACATTGAAAGTGTTTGGGTTGGAGGATGATGGAATTAAGAAAGCGCACCTTGGACATCCAGAGGAAAGCAGTGAGGATTAGTAGTGTAGTGTCAAAGGGAGGAATGGAAATCCTCATTCCTATTTTTTCTCTCTATTTGATGTATTACAGTTTCTTTATAATATACCAACAGCACAATTTCTCCATAAGAATGCTTTCAGTAGTTTGAAGATGATTGTATGCTAAACCATTTTGCCAGTCAACAACATACCAAGATGCGAGTGGGCAGTGCTTTTGCCTCACTGCCAGATTGCTTTCTCAAATATGGGCTTGTTGCACTCTGGCATTGTGTCATAGAGTGCTCCCTTTTCTTGGAGAGAAGGGCTTTTATTTCTTTAGCTTCACTGCTTCCCTTGAGTAGAGAAAATATGTTTATGGAGGATTTCCCCTGAACATGTGGGCTTGTGTCTGCCTGTCTTCTCAGTCGGAAAATTCATTTCACAAGACAAATAATTGAGCTGTGGGCTATCTGGGAGAGCAAGCAGATGTGCCTCCTGCAGTTGGAACGTTTTTTTGTCTTTTCCCATACTTCACTCTGTCACCTGTCTCCAGTAACACAGTGATGAAAATACTCCTTCTCTCTTGTGCAGAAAATGTCTCTCATTGCTCCAAAGCCAGATGTTTTGCCTTCCGTTTTTTGACATTTGACAAAAGCTCTAAGTTTGAAACACTTCAGAGGCATTCAAATACTTGCTGTTAGGCAATGGTTTGAAGCTCAATGAAATCACTGGGGCTTTTCATAAGGTAAAAATTATTTTACATGCTCACTTTGCTCAGACAGATCCTATATGAAGGTCTTCACTATAGGCGAAGTACAGTAACACTATAGAAAAAAAGGTCTAATTTCAAAATGTCATAATAGGGATCTTTGGGGGAGTGTATATTCCTTATGTGACCCATTGTAACATTAGCAGCTCACATGCTTTCTCACAGCACTCGAAAACAATGCCCTGAAAAAACCCATAATGTTCTTAACCATGATTAATAACACATTACCTGTAAAAATCTGGATTTAGAAATGTCAATAGATACTTACATGTACAAACGTATATATATTAGTCGTTCAGTAACAGGCTTGAATATGCAGTCATTATAGATGAGTCTAAAAGCCTGGCCTTATTAATATGCCTGAAAGCAAAGGAGGGCAGACCATTTGAAGTGGAAATCAGTAAGACTCTGGGAGATGTGATGATGGGAACAAGACAACATATTTAAGTAAAGGGTAGAACTATTTTGCTGTAAAATTGACTATTTGTAAATAAAACAGAACATTTTTTAAAAAGGAGTTTAATATATTCTTAGGGGTAATTTTCAAAAATATCAGTAATTAGTTTACTGCATCTTGTGCACTTTTTAATGATTTTCTGAAGTTTTTACTTCACTATCAGACTTAAAGGAGAAACTTGGTCTCTTTCAAGAAAGAGAGATGATCACTGATCAGAATTTCTCTAATCGTGAGCTTAATACAAAACACCAGTGTTACTGTGTAGGCAGTTTTATGATTAATACAATGCATCAGGTTGCTCCCTCAGTTATTTTCACTTGTATTAACTTCCCTCTTTTTTCCTTCTCTTAAATGATCTCAAACATTTCTCAACCTTTCTTATTTAACACCTGAACCTGTAAAACTGGAAGACAACAGCATATGAGTCTGGATAGCGCTCTCAGTGCTATCTCCATGCTTATATGTTTGAAGACAGATGTTTGCCCTGGGCTTTTCTCTATTAAGATCATTCTCTGCATAGTGAATGGTTTTCATTTTTTCTTCTGTGTGCACCATTATTTGATAGGATTTAGTCAACTGTGGAAATCAGACAGAGACTTTTTTGTTAATTATTCAATTTGTAGATGTATTTTCCTTCAAGCAGAAACTTCTATTTTTCACAGGTACAATGGGAATGCATTAACCCCAAATACAAAGCAAAGAAGAAGAATTACAAGAACTCAGGCATCGTCATCCTTAACCAGTGCAAGGTAAATACATCTTTTGCTCTTTGGCTGTTTCTTTATTAAGCCTTCAGTGATAAATTTTAATGGTGTTTGAAAATGTAGACAACAAAACAGAACTGCCCATAGAATAGCAATGGAAGTTGATGCACTACAAAAAGTAAAGACAAGGACTTGAATCATGAAAGTAAGCTGACTGTCCCCAACACTCCCTCATTTCTCTTGCCCTATGCCTGTTGCTCTGCACTGGAGTAGAGAGTACTAAACTCTTACACCTACAGGCTTGCCAGCTGGCCTTTTGTGTGTTTCCCTTCTATTCTTTCCATCGTTTCTGTAAAATTGCTTTTTCCTCCTAAACCGATAGAAAAATTTCCACTGACTTCCCACTGAGAAGGAGCAGAGCTTAGTTTTCCTTTTGTTGTGAATTTTCCTTGCTGTAGTTTTAGAGTTTTGGTATATTCTCTGTTTGCACTTTTTTTTCTGCCCACTTTTTTTTGTTGTTTCTATTTCAATTTCTCCCTTTACCTCATTTTCTGTTAGTCCCTACCCTCTTTCCAATTTACTTTTTCCAGGCAGTTCTCTGAAGTTTTAGCAGTACCCAGCTAATTTGAATGTCTTGCATTCTTGTCTGCAGATCCACAAGATGCATTCTTTCTTGGATTATATCATGGGAGGCTGCCAAATACAGTTTACAGTAAGTGTCTTACTTATCAACCTTCTTTAAAAGAAGGGGAATCCCCTTAGCTACTAAGGCATTACTTTCACAAAGAAATGATTCTTACATGCCATTGCTTGGCAGATTATGAAAGTCTTGCAAAATGCACTAAGAAAAAAAAAATGAAGCTATGATGCTAATTAATGCAGTAAGATTTTTCTTGCACAGGCTGATTTATGTTTATGTTTTGCAGCAATAACAATCACATTGTAAAAAGTAAAGGCAACAGGGATAGGAAGGAGTCCCACCAATTCCAGTTGAGCTACACCCAGTTCCAAAATCTGGAGAACTGAATTGGTCCTTTGACAGTGCTGGCTGGCTTTTGATTTTTGAGCTGGTTTTTTTTTCACAAGAATCTCACATAAATTCCCTTTCTGGGACTGTGTCACAGGGGAGGATTTCATCCCACCTGCTTTTAGCTGCTCAATTGTTGGGCATTCTGTTCATCAGTGCTATGGGGCAGTCTTCTCTTCCCGAATGAGATCTCCATTAAAGCAAGTTGTTACCCCTTTAATGGTGCTACTCACAGAGTCATGGGCAGAGAGAGAGAGAGTCCAGCCAGGGACTTCTCTCTGTCAGTCTGGTGTAAATGCTGATGTTTTGTACCTCAGCTGTAACCACCAGCAGTAAGATGGCACTACAGGGGGACAAGGTTGTGTCAGGTGAATTCAGAAGTTATTCAGTTCAAGGAACAAGGGTTAAAATGATTTGCAGAGCTTCTGATAAACAGTTGTACAATAATTTGCATTTCTAAGTTTTTTGAAACATTTACTGCTGTGTGGCTTTGATTTTTTTTATTATTTTGAATCTGAGAAATAAATAAGATAAAATAATATATCAGCATTTCCCAAAGCATTGGAATACATATTGTGTTTCAGTTTGAGTGTGAATTATGTGACTTCTAATTTCATGCCAGTTATAAGGATAAAATCTATTGCTCCAGGTTAGTATTCCTCTTCTGGAGATCTTTTCTTATCCTGAAGAACCTTGCCCTGTTTCTGCTCCCAATATCAGCCACTGGATGCTACCAGAATGTTCTATTTAACTTTTTCCAGACATTTTTCTATTTTTCAAAAAGATTTAGCAAAGAAAAAAAGGAAGACTTCTTCAGCAGCAGCTCTGGACAGTAGTGATTGTCTTGTTGTGTATGAATCAGCTTTTTGAGGTGTAAAACATGTACCTTGTCAGTACACCTCACTAACTCGTTGGATAACACACAGAATTAAGGACCCTGTTTCTAGTTTTGAAGGAAATACCCACAGTATTAGACAAAGATCTTTATAGTTGTCTTCTCTCAAGAAAAGCAACCTGTGTAATGACCTCTCGTCCTTATCCCCGCTTGCCTGCAATGCTATTTCTCCTCCAAATCTGAAACTCTCCAATTCCTGGAAACCCCTTTAATTTCTCTTTCCTGACATTTCCTCTCTAAAAATATGGCTGGAAGAGCTCCATTTTTCAGTGTGTTCAGGGTCATTAGCAGAAAGGCAATAATATCTTTGAGTAATATTTAAAAGCTTTTTCTAACCAGGGCAGGCACATAAGGACATACAGAGACTGGTTCATATGCATTCCCACAAGTCAAATGCAAGCACCAGAGCACTGTAACCATTAGAAAGTGTCTAGGGATATACATATTATTATGTTACAGCTGTGCTTTTCAAACTCTTTTCGATTCCTCCTTAATGTTATCCAGTGAAAGAGCAAGTCCTTACCCAGTGTGTTGAAGTGTCATGGCAGTTTCTTTCTCTTTTATTTACTTCTCACAGATTTCCTATTTAGTAGGGTGTGAACCACAAGTTGAAAACTGCTCTCTTAAAATGGATTTCTTGCTATATCTGACTGATAGTATTGCTTCTACTGTATTTTACTATTTTAATATTTCATTTTTCTGAAAAGAAACAAATCCATTAGTAATAGGAAAATTGGGTAAACTCACTGATAAGTATGGGCAGTGAGGATAAAAAGGAAATAGAAAATTGTCCTGGTTCTGGCCAGGCCAGGGTCAACCTCCCCAGGCAGCCAGCGCAGGTGAGCTGAGTTAGCCTGGGCTGTTTCTATACCACCCGACATCACTTCCACATAAAAGGGGCTGGTTGGGGAGGGGTAGGGCATTGGTGCCTCCAGGACAGTCTGAGTGTGGTCATGGTATCAAGTTGGTCAGTCCTTGAGTCAAGCAGCACTGTAATTGTTGGGTCAGTAAGGTACTCTGTTGTTATCACTGGGTGTGAGTGTAATTGGCCATTATTTTTCTACTTTCAGTGTGATTTTTGTCAGTAAACTGTCCTTATCCCAACCCATGGAGGCTCTGTCTGTTCCTCCTCTGCGAGTGAGTCACCTGTGATAACTGCTTGGGGAGGTTGACTCTGGACAAAAATCCTTTATACTGTGAACCACAGAGGTCCCTGAATTGCTGCTGCACTCACTGGTAAATCAGCCAGCTAAAGAATTGCATAAACTCATCGCTATCAGTTTTCACCCTACGTGGGCTCAGGTGAAGCTGTGGTGGATGTCTCTGTTCCTGTAGCTCTGTTCATGGATAACCTAGTCATTCTATTTAAAGATCATCATGACCTGACAGCGTATTTTACTTCTTCCTACTTGGGTTGCACCAGTCCCTGGTGCTGATGGCCCAGACTTGCTGTGAGATATTTTCCTGTTTCCAGAAGTGTAGCAGCAATTCTCCAGCAGGCACTGAAGTGAAAGGGTGCAGCCTATGGGGAACATATGCAGTGCTTCCTTGCTTTCTGCACACATCATATAATCCCCTTTTCTCATAGTCCCCATCTGGTTAATTCCAGCCACTGGAACAGAGGATGCCTATTCCTTCCACCTTCCCCAATTTCCATTTCTTTTATCTGGAATAGTGGAATTGTTTGAAACTCTCCCAGTACATGTATTGTTGTTGCTGTCTTAATATTAATGGCATTTCTGTTGAGTTCATGCTGTGTACGGGCAGCACAATACAACTGTGTTTTGAAAGGGCACTTACTGAGGGAGGGATACTGAGATGCTAAGCATACATTTGATGACAAAAAAGCTGTAGTATGATGTACCTGCTAATTTAAAGCACTAATGAAGGCTTTGGGAATGTCGTGCTGGGTGTTCTTGGGACGCTTTGTACATCTATTGTAGGAACAGAATTTGTAGTTAGAAAGAATGTCTCTGAAAAACAAAAGTAAACTTTTCCTTCACTTTAAAACAATTTATTAAGAAGCTTTCATCTATGGAGATCAATAGTGCTGATTCCAGTATGCTACTTTTATGCACTGCTTATTGCAAAATGCTGTATCTCTTATCAGACAGTGTTCCCTGCTGCAGAAGAAATGTTCAGAAGTTGGCAGTGCAAATGGGTCTGTAGTCAGAAGACATTTTCATCACTTTAGGAAATACAGCAGAAAGGATGTGTAACGTGCATAAAAAGAACTGTAATAGAAAGATATATTGGACAGATTCTCTCTTAGGCAGGTCATGGTGTTGGGCAGGCTGATTTGTTGCTGACAGGTCTAGCGGGAGGTCCAAGCTGTGTCTGGATGTTTTCAGTGCAATAAAATTCACCCTTTTACAAGGCTGAGGAAAGAACAATATTAAGTGTAGTTACTGCTGCTCTGTGTTCTTGTTTAGCTGTGGGAAGAGAACTGGAGCATTTAAACTGATATGTTTAAAGATACACTGATAAAAATCACATGTGTGTACTGTAAGAAAGACTCCTACTTGCTGCCCTCAAGATTAGCTCAGCTGTGCTATTAGCCTGATCTCTGTGATATGCTAGTTTTACAGATCCTTATCCTGCTTATTTGCACAAGACCTTCGTGCTGCTGTGTAATCCTAAAAGAGCAGAGCTCTGCATTGTTATTTTGGAATCGTGGCAAGTAACAGCAATCATCTTTCTTAAAATCAAACAGGGATTTGGATCAAAGTCGAGTACAGTGCACCCGAGTACAAATATTCATAAAGGCGTTATCACAGGAAATTAGGGGGGTGTTTTGCTCCTCAGCATGTCTCTATTACAAGGACCATTTCCAAAAAGGAAGCTTATTTGGGGGACAGTTTTTTGTTTTCCCAAACACTAGCCACAAACTCTTTTCCAAGCTTCTGAAACCCACTGTAGTCTTGTTTTCAGTTTAAAAGCATTTAGGCACAGCCAGCCACCACAAAGGAAGACTTTGCCAGCCCTGTCTGGTGCCAGCCTCAATAATGTCAGCTTTAAGGTTATCATTGAAAATGCCTACTTTTAACAATTTTACAGGAATGTTTTCTCTGTTTATCATACATTATCTGTAATCAGAAAATTAATATTAAATTGATATCAGTGAAAATATGTACACCTTGGCTTTTTTTTTTTAAATCAGTATTGCAAAACTAAGCTATCTGGATTTACCTTAGGTTTCACAAACCACTAGTGTTCCTTTCTTTGTCAGTTTGCCATTAATTTATTCAGATGCGTGAACAGTGAGTGGGGAAGCAGAGGTGAAAGAATACTTTGTTTGCAAGGCAAATCCCACTCATATTTCCTGACTGACATGTGGTGAGGTGCAGGAGGTTCATACTTGACCGAGGCAACAAAGGGATTTCCAAGCTATCTCTAGCCCAGTGAAAAATATTTTTCTTCAACCAAGACTTAGAGGTGGAGAATCAGAAGTGGTGGGGAAAAGCCACATTGGGTTGACCCAGTATGATTTTTCCCTTTTATAATTTAGCAACAAAAAATAAGTTGGAGGAGGGCTGTGTTGGGTTTTTAAGAGAGAATGAAAATGTCATGTTTCATTTTCATTTGATAGCTTTGTAAAATAGACTTCCCTGTGCCAAACAGAGGCTTTAGCTACAGAAGGTGCACGTTTGCAGAGGCAAGCTGGGCCTTCAAAGTTCTTTTTGCAGCCTTCAGCAGGGCCCTTACTTTCAGACTGCAGTGTGGAACTGGAAACTGAACTCTGCATTTGTCTATTAAACACCCCCACACAGTGGGTTTTTTTGGAGGAAGAGATTATTGGACAAAATCATGAGGATGTTTGTAAATGCCTTTGTTCCCTCTATGAGACCCTTTGGGTTTCTTGTTGCTCCTTTTAGGAATTTTTAGAAAGCAGCAACACAAGTTCAGCAGAGGGCTGCCTGGTCTGTAACAGTCAGATCACAGGAGGATGCATGACGGAGTCTGTCTTCAGCGAGAAGTATAAAGAGCATTTTAAAAGGGAGAAGTGAATTTCAAGAGGATTCATTCATGTTTGCTTTTGCACTGAATGCTTCCCACAGTCATCTCTAAGTCTTTTCAACACAAAAACCTGTGCAGGATTCAAGCTTTATTTTTACCCAGCAGTTCACCTTTATGCTTTCTATCATCTATGAAATTGGGAGGGTTAATTATTTAATGCTTAGATGTTTTGAAGATGAAAAATACCAGACAGGCAATAGCTCCTATTATTACTACAGCCACAGTAAGATTTAAAATAAGAAATTTCCCTACCTGGAGTTTTAATTTATAGTTTTACTAGGACTTGTAACTCTCTCGAGACATTTTTGCTGCACAGCTTTTATGTCCTGAACATCACCTGAGCTGGAATAATTTAATTATGCATGACAACCTAGAGATCATTAATTTGATTCACTTATACTAGAACATAATTTTCCACATAGTAACTGATTTCATTTTTTTCCTAATTATGCCATTTTAGGGGTTTTATCTCTTATTTTATAAACTATCATTTACTTTTAGACATAGTTATCAATACTGTCTTAATTAAAATTTGATGTAAAATGACCTTTGAGGCTTCAGTCTCTGCAGAAAACTGTTGCTGGTGAAGATGTATGGTTGGTGTGGGTATACTTATGCCCGGAAGATCTCCACAACCATTTACTTTTCTTCTTTTCCAGGTAGCTATAGATTTCACAGCATCAAATGGTGATCCTAGGAACAGCTGCTCCCTGCACTACATCCACCCCTATCAACCCAATGAGTACTTGAAAGCATTGGTAGCTGTTGGGGAGATTTGCCAAGACTATGACAGGTAAATAACCGCATTTGATAACAGAGTTGTCTCTAGAAACTGTTTCCACAGTGTGAAATCAATGACTGCCCGCTGCCGGCTGCAGTAGCTCCATGTTTAGTCACTTAAAAGAAATGACTGCACGTCAGAAAGATTAGTCTACTGCTTTTGAGAGTGATAGTGGGTTTAAATTAGAGTCATGGTAATGAAAGACCCGGTTCTTGGCTGTTTGGCTGACGTGTGTGTTGAGTTTCAGATTTATATTCACATGCTAAAGTTGCATGTTTGAGTAGGTTTTTGCATGTGTGTTAGCCTTAAAGCCTTTTTTGAAGATGGTGATATCATCCTTTCTGATACACTTGCGAGTCTGGTTCTCTCACATCCTACAGAAAAGCATCCCTGAAGTTTTATGTTGGAAACTTAATTTGTATTGTAGTTGCCTGAGATGCTTAGTGGCCATGTCTGTTCTTAGAAGTAAATGTGTGGCCTGTATCAGTGTTCTCTCTTCTAAAATAAATATTAAAAGATAGTAGTGATGTGTACACACAACATGCCTTTAAATAAATAAACAAATGCAAGAAATTGGGCCAAATATGTTTTGATTTCCTTATGTACTTCTGTTGCTTTCAAATAGGCTGCCTGCTTCCATCAAATTAATTGCCCATTATTAATCTAATTACCAAGTGCATTTCCTTTGACTGTTCTTTCTTTGTTGTGAGGCATAGTATCTTACACAATTATTCTTTCTAATCTTTTACATGTAATAGAGATCCACCCACCACTTTGCCATATGTAAATACCAGATCTCAAAAATAGCTATGTTTTTTCCAGTCAAATTTGAATTACACATTCATTATAAGTGGTAGGGTGACTTAATACTGTGATTTGCATGTTACATGTCACATATACCAATTAGCCTGCTCAGAGACACTTCCCTTTGCATGGTAATGAAATGTCTTCTCAAAGAAGAATGAGCAAAACACTGCCTTGATAATTTCTGTAAGCATTTGATGGTCAAAGTTAGTCAATGAGTCTGAGAAAATTAATATTTTATTGTGAAATTATAATTCCACAGTGATTATCCCATAAGTTAATAATTACCATCAATAAATCAGTGGATTCTTCAAAACAGGGAAAAGAATAAAAAGGACTGGTTTATGCACACAGCTCTTTTTTATTTTATTCTGTACGGTGTAATTTGAAAGAAAATTATACTGTTAAGTGGCACAGGCCCTCCTGTATGGAGATACTATGGAGGATTCTCCTCTCAACATGGTATATTCTAATCAGTAAAAAAAAATGCCAGTCACTTTTTAAAATGAAACCATCAGCATCATTCAGTTCTATTGTGCTGCAGAAAATGCCTGTTGATGCTAATCAGCACAACTAAGATTTGTATGAGCTATGGACTAGGGCTGAACAAAAGCCAGAATTTCTTTTCCCAGGGAAATGTCACCTTTCTGGCATGTGGTTGACCTATACATGCTCTCAAGTCATGACACTATAAATACACTCCCATGGACAAGTTGATTCTACATGGTTGATGCTTTCCAATCAAAATGTCAAGTAAGGGCCTTTTCTTTGTACTTCCACATTTTGAATCCAGCAAACTGGAAATGAAAACTTATAATTTCTCTAAAGAAGAAAAGAAATTATGAGGAACAAACTTTCACACAAAATAATCTACACCTTCTACATAGGAGTTTTTTAGTTGCTGAGACGTATGAGGCTATACAGCCTATAAACCAAATCTTCTATATATAAACTTAAAAAAAAAAAAGTGTTTCAAATTCAGTTACAAATCAAAAATGTAGCACAGATCCAGCAGGCCCAGCTGTGCTTCAAAGAGTGGAGTAGGATTTCTGTTTCCAGGTTAAGGGAAAAGAGAGGGACCTGCTGAACCTAAGGGCTGTTTAGAGCCAGGCTGTCACCATTTGCATAGGGGCACGTCTCTAGTAAGATTAAAATAGGAGACCACAAAGATGGCAGTGCTCTTAACTGAAGTTTGATAGTTTGTACCCATCAGTTGTCTCAAGCAGAACTGCCTGATTGTAATGCAAACCTCAAAAGATGTAGTGGTTTTCTTTGGGTTTTAGGATTAACATATTTCCATCAAATGGAAGTATAGTTGGAACAAAGTAGCATCTGTTGCTTACAATAGCTTTTGCATTCCAATATCAC